>CAUYLG010006379.1:0-28403 GCA_963573385.1 Cacajao melanocephalus | reverse complement strand
TGATGAAGTTTTTTCTGTTTCTTAGTTTTTCTTTGGCGGACGCCCCTTCCCCACAGAGCTTGGCCTTCCCGGGTTCAGCTGTGCTTACTGTGAAACTCTCAGTCCTCAGTGCTTCCAATTGCTGTTCTCCTTGTCGGGATGGGACCAGCCGAACCAGACTCAAACGGCCCCCAGTTCCGTATACTCCGCGCCAAGAAGCGCCATGCTAGGGCGCTGGCAAAACAGCCGCGCCGGCCAAAAGAGTCGTGCTGGCGACCCGTGTGGCTCCTCCGCCGGGAATCTCCCAGTCTGTGGGCCACAGAAATTCATCTGAAATTGCAGCGTCCACTCGCTCTCTGTGCTTTCACTGGGAGCTACAATCCTGAGCTGTTGTTAATCGGCCATCTTGGATCTCTCCAAATTTGGACTTTCATACAAAGTTTTTAATTGCCTTTTCATGACATTATTGCAGGTAGAAAATTATTATATAATGTAGAAGAGAGAAAGAGTTATATAAAAGAAGACTTTCATTATCCATTGTTTGTCCATGTGTTGTTGAAATGTGGCTTTGTTATGAAGCCAATTAAGTTTGCATTTTCCACATTTAGCTTATCTCTCTTTCCAGTGAGTAATTAATCCCTACAATTCACTAGTCACTTCAGTTTCAGAGGGCCTTGTGACTCTAGACCACCTTCCCTTTCAAAACAGTGAAAGATAAAAGAATCCTTTGCATTTTATGGTAAATTAAAATTAAACTTTAGAGTAAACATATTTTGAATTTCCTTTTTTAAGTCAGTATTGTTATCTTTTCTTTTCTTTTCTTTCTTTTTTTTTTTTTGAGAGAGAGCCTCGCTTTGTCGACCATCCTGGAGTGCAGTGGCATGATCTCATCCCACTACAACCTCTGCCTCTGGCTTCAAGTGATTCTCCTGTCTCAGCCTCCTGAGTAGTTAAGATTACAGGCACATGCCACCATGCTCAGCTAATTTTTGTATTTTTAGTAGAGATGAGGTTTTACCATGTTGGTTAGTTTGGTCTCGAATTCCTGACCTCATGATCCATTCACCTCGGCCTCAAAAGTGCTGGGATTACAGGCATGCGCTACTGCACCCGGCCATATTGTTACCTTTTCATACTATGACCACCATAACCTATATCTGACATTTTGAGACACATCTTAACCCAGCCTATTTTATTTCTACTTGAATTAATATGTATTATTATCAAAACAATATTTTTAAGATTTATTGAAATGACTTCCAGTGGTTCTTCAGATAAAACACAAATCCCTGCACAGCCAACAGCCCGCATGGTCCTGCCTTGTCACATTTGGCTCTTGCTTCATCAGGGGCCTTTCTTCCCTTGCTCGCCTCACACCAGATGCTTAGGTCTTCTTTCTGCTCCTTTTCACTGGAAGGTTATTGTTCTCTGTTGTTTCCCTAGATTCTGTTCTCCTTCTTTACCTTTCATAACATCGCTTCTACTTATGATTATTTCCTACTCCTATTAAGTCAGGCTTGTGCGATGTTAATTTGAGAGCATAAATATCCTAATTTAAAATTACTTGCTTGTCTGCCTCCTCTTCTACAATGTAAGCTCCATAGCGGCAGGGATTGTGTTGGTCCTGTGCAATCCCCTATAATCAGAGCTTAGCATGGTGCCTCATACATGATAAGGACTCAAAAACTATTTGTTCAATACAGACATGAACAAATAAATGAAGAATGAACAGAAAAATTGAAATTCATCATCTTTCTGTTAATTAATAGTTTACTTTTTTCCCAGTGTTTTTACTTTCTTATGTCATGGTGATGTTGGAGCTGGCTACAGTAAGATGTAATCTTTGTCAAAACAGAGGGCAATAGATGCTTATAGAAAAAGAAGTAGAGAATGGCAAGCATGCTGATCTAGTTGTTCTTCCCCACTAAGTCCCTGAAAGAAAGATGAATACAGAGAATAAGGCCAAATAAGGGATTTATCCCAGATTTTAGTGAGAACTTTCAAACGCCAGGATATAGGCAGTGGAAGTTCCTTTTAAGTAGGCTAAATTGGTCTAGACGGCCTAAAAATAAAGCAAGCCAGAAGCCTTGATTTTTCTTCCCCTGTCAATTCATTTGGATCTTGAATCTTACTGTTCCAGTGATAGAAAGATCAGTCAAGAGTTCTCAGGCATGGAGAAGAGAGCAGATAAACGAAAGATCTTGAACAGGCACAGTGGTCTGAGAGTATTTTCACAGTCTAGATGGAAGAAAGGGGCTAAAGAGAAGTCAGTGGTGCTGGTTGGGAAACAAACTTTGACAAGCCATTGCTCTAGTTTGTATCTAGGACTTCAGGTGACTCAAGAACAGAGGTCTAATTAATCTCTATCTTTCATTGGACTCTTCAAAAGGGCATATGGTTGCTTTTTTAATATTTTTTATGTTTTTGAGACGAAGTCTTACTCTGTCACCCAGGATGGAGTGCAGTGGGGCACTGTGTTAGCTCACTGCAACCTCCACCTCCTGTGTTCAAGTGATTCTTGTGCCTCAGCTTCCCGAGTAGCTGGAATTACAGGTGCCTGCTACCACACCTGGCTAACTTTTGTATTTTTAGTAAAGATGGGGTTTCACCATGTTGGCCTGGCTGGTCTCGAATTCCTAACCTCAGGTGATCTGCCCGTCTCACCCTCCCAAAATGCTGGGATTACAGGCATAAGCCATCGGGCCTGGCTGCTTTTTAACTACACATGATATATTAGAAAATAAAAAAATGTTTCTAATACATTTAAATTATATGCAACTTTATATTTTCTTTTTCCTACTTTATAGAAATTTGTATATTTCTCTCAAATGAATGGGTGTTTATTTAAGGAGGATTCTGAGTATGTTTAGTGCCTCAAATGAGTAACTATCTGTGATAACTTGGCAGCAATAATTTTAATTAAGCTCTCTCTTTATTTGTTCCTTCATTCAATGAATATTACGGAGTTCCTCCTATATCCTAAACATCGCTGTAGGTACTGACCATGTCAGCTGTGACTAGTACAATCCCCAGCTTTGATAGCCTTATGTAGTTTGCCTTTCAATGATGGAGACAGAGAGTAAACAAATAAACAAAAACATATATCAGAAATTAATAAGTACCAAGAGAAAATAGAGGCATGTAGAAGAGTTGGGTAAAGCATAACTAGAGGTGGGTGCATGTAGGATTCTAATAAAGCTGTTTAGAAAAAAAAACCTCTCAAAAAAGATGACATTTGAATAAAGACCTGACTGAAGTAAGGGAGCTAACTGGTAAAAGTCTGAGAAAATAGCATTCCAGAGGGAGGGAACAAAAATACAGAAGAAATGGGGCAAGATCAAGCATGGCATGTTAAAGAGATAGCAAGCAAGCCAGCACAGTGGAAGTGCAGTAAGGCATAGAATGTAGGAGACAACATTGAAGAGTTAGCCAGAGACCCAATCATACACAACACTGCAGGCTTACACATTTTATCCGATGAGCTGGGAAGCCATGGGATAGTTTACAGCAGAAAGTAACATGCATTGAATTATACTTTTAGAAGTTTTCTCTGGCTCCATAGAGGAGAATATTCCAATGATAAGTGAAAATAGGAACATGGATCAGTTTTGAGGCTATTGCAGAGAGGAATCAAGAATGTCCCCTAGGTTTTCGACCTAAGCACCTGGTGAACAGTGGAGCTTTCGTACAAAGGTTGGGAACATTGACATTTGTTAAGTAGGAATCCAAGGGCTCTACTCTGGATGTGTTAAGTTTGAGACAATTAGACAGCCAAGTGGACACATCAGGTAGAGAGTTGATTATATAAGATAATGGTCCAGGTAGGACGTCAAAACTGAAAATATAAATTTAGGAATTTAGGAACCAGCAGCATATACATGGTATTTTAAACCATGTGTCCAGATGATTGTAAAGAAAATTTAATTATTTGAAGAGTGAGCCATGAGTATTCCAATACCATGCCTGCAACATCTACAGGTCCAAAAGCTAAGAGGAAGAAGCATTTCAAACAAGGACAGATCAACCATGTGGCTTCACTATGTCAAATATTACCTAGAAATCAAGGATGAAAAGATTGGAAACTGACCGTTAGATTTAGTAAACTGGGAATTGGTAACCTTGACAAGATTGATTATAATATAGTGCTGGGAATAAAAACCAGATTGGTGATATGTTCAAGAGAAATGAGGGGTGAAAAGGTGTGAACACAAATTAAAAGTAGAGTTTTAGAGGAGTTTGTTTTAAAGGGCTGCAGAGAAATAGACCATTAGCTAGATGGAGGTATGAAGATACAAGAAGATTGTTTTATTATCAAGATTGGAAACATTGCAGCATGTAAGTATACTTTGTAATCCAGTAAAAAGGGAGAAATTCATGATGCAGAGAGAGAAAGAGAGCACAAGAGTAAAGACCTTTAGTAAGTGAGAGAGGAGGGGATCCAGTGCACAAATGAAGAGATCGGCTTAGGATAAGAGTATAGAAACTCATCCACTGTAGCAGAAATAAGGCCCAGTATGAAAGTACTGCTGCTTATAAGACCATGAGGGGTGTATGTTTTGATTAATTCTATTTTCTAAGTAAAATTCCAAAGCAAGGTCATAATTTGAGAATGAGAGTAAAGTGTAGGGGTAGAAGGCATATGGAGCTGAGGAGAAGAGAAGGTATGGAGCAGTAAGAGTTGACAGGGTAAATGAACTGGAGACCTGCTCCCATCAGGCAGTGCAGAAGCCCATTGTTTGGGATACCTCCTATACCAGGCCTCACACTCACTGCGTGTACTTTTATACACCAGACATGTCTAACCATCTAGTGTCAGTGTGTTCTGACAGCACCTGCCTCAGCAGCGCCACCTATCTCTGATGCTCTATCTCAGGCCTCTGGTATATCCCAGGCTGTATCCAATCTACTGCTAAGTAGATTTCGTACTGAACCCCTCAGCCAGATTTTTTAAATCTGAAAGTATGAGGGAGTTAAAATCCCAGGGCGCAAATCTTGGTCTTGAGGTATGAAAGTGGTGGGTAAATGTGCCCTCTTTCAGCTCCTCAGGTAATTTGGAGGACCTTCTACAAGGCTCTTCAGAAGATTCCCAACAGGATAGAGTCCCAGGGGTAATAAGCTCATTAACAGGCCTAATTTGTCTTTCCCTCCTTCCCTGTCTCACTTTTCCTAGTTCCTTTATCTCACCCCATTAGATTGTTTGCTGAAATAAGCCATCTACATCAACATCCTTGCCTCAGGCTCTGCTCTCCAGGGAACCGAGCTAAGTCACCTACCATCAGGAAGATACACACTAAGTTGCTTTCTCCAGGATGGGCAGTGACTTATGCTTAACCTTTTACCATGTTTTTCTTGGTTACTCTTCTAACCAACCATATGGCTTTGGAGAAAGTTGGCCACGTCTAAGAATACCAGCTCCAGCCATATAAATACAAATATTTATTTTTGCTGGGGAATGCTAACAGATTCTTCTAGGGACCAGTTATTTATGCTATGTGCTTAGCCACATGCTTTAACCCAGCAAGTTAATCAGGCGAAGAAATGGAAGAAAATATCTAAAAATTAAAATTAGGAGAAAAGTCCCAATGACAGCATATCTATTTCTACTGGAATGTTAGAAAACTATATAAACCCTAAGAAAAGAGGGAAATTTGTTGTAGATGCCTGCACTGTCTTTCAGCTTCTCTCTCTCCCTCTCCCTGGGACAGCCTTCTGCTGTTCTTGGCCTTCTCCTCTTAACCAGCTCCAGAGAGCAGGTCACCAGAGAGTAGGAGAAGTACTTCTTGGCTAACAACCTGTTCAGGTGGTTGGCCTTCAACCTGGACTCTTGGGAAGGGCTCCCAGGAATGATTTTCCTGATTATTTTCCCAGGCAGCTGGTCTCTTCCCTCTGCCCATCTGGGGGAGTTGAGAGGAAGCAGTCAGAACAAAGAGGAGCGCCATAGAGCACTGTCAGGTGGAAGATCAGCAGACCCGCTGCCAAGTGAGTCTAATCTCTCTCCAGGGCTCAGCCGACTCCTTCCATCCCTGGGATCTGCCCACTAAGGTCCAAACTGTTTCCGTGGCCAGCCGGCTTGCTTCATGATTCTTGGAAACGCATCTGTATCTTTCATAAAACATTACAGGGAACATCCAGAACATTCATAACATGCTCATAAATATAAATCTTTAAATGAAATGATTTTCTTTCCCTTGGAAGAAATGAACTTGTTGAAGAAAGATGCATTTGGCATTCCTCAAACAGCTTTGGATCATGCGCTGTTTAATTAACTCAGTTCACTGCTGGGTTCATTGACACTTGGTTCTTTAATGGTGCTTGTAGTGAATAGCGCTGTCTGCACAGAAAGGGTAAAGAAAACAGTCACACAAAATTCACACCATTGTCTGGTGGTTGCTGAGAATGAATATCCCTGATATGCTTATTAAATTTGAAGCCTAAATTCTCTTCACATGTAATCAACATGAAGTCAAAATAATTATTTTACCCAAATGCTGTGTGTACAGGTTCAGTCTATTTTTATAAAAGAAAAAAAAATCAACAGATGGCTAGAAAGAGTAGCTTAAGACATCAAAAACAGCTGAATAAACTTTCAATAGTCTTGGGTAAGAGGGAACAAGAGAGTGAAAGAGAGAGCTTACTCTATACTTATATGCATTGATGGTTCATTATGTCAAAAATATATTTTAATATATACCCACTGATTTTTTTATAAGAAACATAATTCAAAGGGATGATATAAAACTATATATAATATATTCAAAGTATTTAATCATACATTGAATACATATAATAATATAATACAAATTATTTTATTTTAAATAACATGTTCTTATAAACAATACATTTAACCACCTGCTAACCAAATAATGTTCTTTGTTAGTGTTACCACAGGGTAGAGTAAACAATATCCAGGGAAGTATATTTTTATAGTAAAGATTATGTAATAACAAGTATGTCTTCACAGAATGTTCCCAGCAGTCTGGATTTGTCAAAAATTGTATGAAGAATCTGACCAGAATAAAATTTTACTGAAAATTAAGAGCTTGAAAAAAAAACAGCACAAATGAGCTGTATACACACTAGAATGTGTTTCAGGAGGCCTGGGTCTCATCTCTGTTGAACCATTCAGTTATTTTTGTGACCTTGGACAAAACTGCTTACATCTCCAAGCCTCAGTTTTCTCAACTCTAAAATGAATAGGTTAAACTACATAATATCTCAGTTCGGCTCCAACATATAATGACGTTAACACAGTCAGCCTTATCCACATCATGTATTAAGGGGAAGAAAAAAACCTGTCCTCTCCCCTACCTTTTTCTTCCTGTTTCTCTTCTTCTAGCCCAAAATGTCTTCCCCACCACGTGATTGTTACAGGAAATAATCTTGGAAGGAGCACCCACCATTAGCTTTTAACACTTTATCTGAAATTAGTAATTGGTAATTATCCCAATTACTAGTTGCTTAGAGAAAACACAAATTTATAAGAGGTGTGAGTCTCTGGCATGCCTCATCTTGTGACTCACTGCCTGAGGAGTTCAGAGCAGTGTGAGGGGCCAGAGTAGTAACCTGGCACATCTAGCCAACAGGGAGATGAGGAAACTGAATAGGTACATTTCCTTTTTATTGTTTGCAGCAACCACCATCACCTGTTATTAGATATTTTCAACCAAAGGGCATATATTTTGAAGGAGGCCTATAACACCTAGTCCCACTTTAACCCCGGTTACCAAACAATTAGCCCATTGTTAATTGCAAAAACAAAAATATCTTAATTGTAGTTAAGATCTTTCTTTCATGTTCCCTCTGCCACTCACAGAAAGCATAGTATTTTCTACTGGAGCTAGCCCAGCTACAATTGCTATTAATATTAAAAACATTTTATTTACTTCATGCAACCTACGACCCAAGAGTATTTGTATTTGTGTAAAAAAAAAAAAAACCCTAATTTTCTAAGCATAGCCATTGCTCATTTAACACCATTAAAATGCAACTATGTTTCATTTTTAATTATTATAGTCATTGAAATATGTTAGCTTAATATCTGACATTAATTATTCTTCCAACCTTGATGTTTATTATCTCATGGCCTGTTCTCCTCTACAGGTTCACGAATTGCTTTTGTTGATGTGTTACAGAGTCCTTTCAGGTATCTAAATTCTTCCATATTCTCATTCAAAAATATTATTTTGTAGTTTTCAGCACTATTCTAAGCCTAAATTCTTAAATGAATTGCCATGACAACAGATAATCTTGTTTCCTATAACATGAGTATCTATATCTTATGCTGATCTAAAATTTGTTCTTTCTTCATAAATCCAAGACACAAAAATTTAGATTTATCAAAAAAAAAGAGAAAATTCGGAAGTTTTTAATTGGGTATGCCACAAAAGAGGCATTGAGTTTATAGACTTTTCTAAAAATTTCTTTCAAATAGCAATCTGTTATTCAATTTACAGTAAGCTCATTTAATACTTTTTCGTTATTACACAAAATAAGACAGTTTTCTTATATTTGAGATTCCATGTTTCTCAGCTTAAATACTACTAATAAAAACCAAAATGGTTTTAGCCACATAATAGGCAAAATAGTTATAATAAATCCTTATTACGAATAGTATAACCATCGGGGATGGGAGAATCACAGGATTTTCCAAAGTATTTGAATAAAAATGTAGTCATTCCAGCTGAGTTCCTTTCTAATTTTAGCATATTTATTCCACCTCTTTATTCTACCAAATCTGTTTAATTAGCACATTTCTTGGCAGTTTGTTATCTTGCATGAACATTGTCAATTTTTACTGGATTCCATGTGTAAAAGTCCAAGTGATAGATTAAATGTGCTAATTGTATGAAATTGTATCTATAAATCTAGCTTTCTCTACTTTCTCCACTCCTCACCTTTCTTCAGAAACATATTAGAAAGAATGACTTCTGAAGACTGTTTTTGAGATGGAGGTCATAATGCCACGTGTCACATTGTGGAAGGTCCTAGCCCCACGATACCTGCCTTCTTGACTCTTCTTCATTATGCTTTAAGAAGACGGGAAACAGTAAGTTGGGGGTTACATGTAAACATGGATTCAGCTTCTCCATGAAGGTGATAGAAAACAGACAACTCCCATCGGCCTTTAAACATGACTAAAACCTGAAAACAAGTTTGTCTTATTGTTCCCCTCCTATACAGTGCATGCTTCAGCCTCCTATCTGGCCTGTTAAGACGCTTATGTATGGCCACATCAAGAAGCTTGTAAGGAACACATAGAGATGGCTGACTCGTAGTTCTGAAAATTCTCCCCGATCTTCCATCATGCCCCCTGTATCCTCCCCTTCCCTCAAAGCTTTCCAAACAGAGATCCAGGGCAGGCATCCCTGCTGACCCAGTGGCACAGCCAGCCCTGGCCACGTGCAAGTGAAAACTCTGCTAATTTACAAGATAATTTACTATTCTGGGTCTTCGCACTGGCACCTCTCTTTTCCTGTTTTTCCAGACAAACTGGGAAGATATATACAATATTACCAAGCCAAACTATTATTAAGGTTGCAAAATTTTATTTCCTGTGAAGAACTGAGGTTTAATTAGCTAAAAAGGAAGTGAATGCAAGAATGATAAGTAAATGTTGGTCGCTGTCTCTCTGGTGAGATTATCCTCAGTACTTCTGAACTTTATTATCCAAACAATGAGGGGATGGCGTGACTTGGCGCCTCCAATAATCTCATGTTCATTATTGCTCATGCAAAGTTGTGAAGAGGCTGTAGCTATTGCAGTGGCTTTGGAATAAGGAGAAGCAAACCTCAAATGGTTTGTGATTTGGAGGAAGTTCAGATATGTTTCCAGAAGTTGGCTGCTTGTCCAAAGCTTATCCGAATTATCTGAACCTTTAAAGTCTTCAGAATTGGCCTGGAAATTTCTGGCTCTTTGTTACTGGACCTGGCTTGGAACTACATGAGGATGGCCTTTTTGTAAAGATTTTTGGCACCTCTGGTTCTGATGCTTCTTATGGCAAACTGTAAATAAGAAATTAACAAAGAACAAATGCACTGTAATGTTTTAGAACATCAGGAAGAGTTTGGATTTTTGTGAAAACTTTTTTAGCACTGAGATGCTTTATTGATCTTTTTATAATAGTCTGATGGTAAACAATCATCTCAGTTTGTCAAAGGCTGAGAGATTTCCTTGGATGTGGAACTTCTCAGCTTCAAAACAAGCAATGCTCCAGGTAAATTATGATCAGTTACTCATTATAATATGAATGTTTCAACAACAGGTCAAATTCTGGCTAAAGTTCACAGGAGAATGTAATTAAGAACACACACACACACACACACACACATATATATAAATTGTCTTTCATTTTATAAGTTTTCCTATGTCAATTACTATGTAATTAGATCTTTGACCTTAACCAAAGACTTTAATAGATAACCCCATTTTTCTACTGGTTCTGTGGTATGAGATACAAATACATTTGCTTTGTAAGTGGCTGTATAAAGGCATAATCTTCCATAAAACAAGTAATGATGTTTGAGAAAAAAGAATAAAAATTTTTATTTTCATTCCACGTCATAAGCATGAACAAAAATTCCATCTTAATAAAATAAAAAAAAAGAGAAACTATATTTAGACAATTAGTCCATGGAGCGTTTTAACATAGCTTCCTAGGCTATGTTAGAGTTTGGTCCTAAGAATTATAAATATAATAATGGTCCTAAGAATTATAAACTAGATCACTATCACTGAACTTTAACTTGCCCCGAAGTGATATCACTTTAATGTTTTCTGAAAACATGGAATTTTCTAGAATTCATTTAGTATTTATGAAACAGAACCATGAAATTTCTTTTAAATTGTCTTCAGCAAAAATTCTGTTTTTTCTATCCCAATCTTCTGCTCATTCCTTTCAAAGATACTTTAACTTTCTTCCCTGATGCTGTGAGAGCCCTGAGACTATGGCAATAATAACATTTACTATCCTCATCTAGACACTTTTGAAAATGAAGAGGTTGCCATTAAAAATGAAGCTGGAAAAAGTCATAAATCTGAGACTGACCAGAGCATACACTACAAATGTTCATACAGTGTGCAGTTTACAAAGTGTTTGGTTTACAAAAAATGGCCTAAAAATTGTATTGATGACAGTTTTAGAATTTAGTTTTTTGTTCCCAGGCATTCCTCCCCTCCCCTCCCCTCTCCTCCCCTCCCCTCCCCTCTCCTCACCTCCCCTCCCCTCCCCTTCCTTCTCCTCCCCTCCCCTCCCCTCCCCTTTTTCTTTTCTTCTTTTTAAGATGGAGTCTTACTCTGTCGCCCAGACTGGAGTGCAGTGGTGCAATCACTGCAGCATCTGCCTTCCAGCTTCAAGCGATTCTCTTGCCTCAGCTTCCCAAGTAGCTGGGATTACAGGTGACAGCCACCACGCCCGACCAATTTTTGTATTTTTATTAGAGACAGGGTTTCACCATGTTGGCCAGGCTGTTCTCAAACTCCTGACCTCAGGTCATCCACCCACCCCCGCCTCCCAAAGTGTTGGGATTGCAGGCCTGAGTCACCGCATCCGGCCTCCCCGCATACCTTTTTAAATTGCTAGTGCTCTCCTCTTTCTCGTCATCCTCAACCCTCCCCACACAGCTATAAGTTCCTTTTCCTTCCCTGTGTCTCCTAAGCTGCTCCTGCTACCACAGCTTCTCCATTTAGCTGGTGTTCCCAGGAAGTGGGGCTGTTCTTCACCTTCCTTCATGGTCTCTGGTCTCTACTTGCTCACTCTCTCTTACTTCCCTCTCTGCTTTTTTGTTTTCTATCTGTTCTGTTTTAAAATTCTAGAATTTGGTTTTGGTCTTGTTACAGTGGAGGATTTATTTTTTCCATAACAGTAACATTTTTCCTTTGAATAACCTTTCATTTATCTGGTCTTTAAATACTTCACTTCTTTGTTGATATCTTGTAAATAACATTTATTTCCCCTTTTCACGTTCAGTCTCTTCTCTGAGGAAATTAGAATAAACTCTTTGGTTTTGAAGTAGCCTTCCTTTTCCCTCTTTACATGAGAACTACAACCCAGACACCTATGAGTCCCAAGGTAGACTTGGCTCTTTTCTCACAGGGAACCTTAACACTCACATGGAACTGCAACTGTGGTTGTTTGCCCAGTTTTTAGAGGTCTCTGAGTTAGTACATAAATTAGATTTCTTCCAGTAGCTCCATTATTTAGCAAACAAACACTTTTTAAAAAAAACTGCTATCAATATACTTTTTAAGCCATTTTTTGTAAACCATATACTTATTAAAATCAACTTATAATAAAAGAAAAAAAATCATCAATATATTCCATCAAAAAATTTGGTTTTGAAGTGTAAGCATTTGAACAGAAATTTTTAAAAATTTAATTATAATGACTCACAGTTCCATGATGACTTTGAGATATGTCATGATTTGTTTTCATTAGCATATAATACCCTAAGAGCCTCCCTCTTTCGTTCTTTCACATACATTCATATATGCACAAGCACTATATCTAAATACCTAATGAATAAAATACAGCATGGTGAGTCATATTTCTAGGCTCTTATCCCAGTTCTCCCTTTAAAACATTGATTTATTTAATTTCCTCAACATATGAATCACCTGTGGACACAACAGTGGTGCTATGTTCTGCTGTGTATGGCCACTATAACCTCTACTCTGGGGGCAGCTGATACCACCAGTCCCTCAGCTTTGGGAAGTTCTGAGATGAGACGCAAATCCAGTTGCTGCTCTGCTTTCCTTACTGCTAACTTACGATGTGGTTTTCTAAAATCTGCCAGGTCTGTTACACTCAGCCATCTGCTTTCTAGCTTCCAAAATATGGTTGCCCTTGTTTTTTCTATTCTTCATCTTTGTGTATCTTTTCATAGTCTTTTGAGTGGGTTTTCTATTGTTAGAATAACTAAATAAATGCATTCAATCCACCATTTTCATCAAAAGTTTCATTTTAATCTTTCTGGATTTTGATTTTTTCATCTCTAAATTGAGAAAAATAGACCTTCTCCAAGATAGCTTTGAAATATTGTAATGCTATAAACTCTAAATAACATGTTACACAAAATATTTTGAAGCAATTAAATTTACCTTAAAATTAACGTTGCATTTATTGGACGCCACATCACACTGCCCATGGAATGAAGCTTTAGTCTAACATTTAAAGCCTTGTGTAACTGGAGTCAATCTCCCTTTGAAGACAACATAAGTAAGAAGAAGAAAATCAATCTTTAATTTACTTGCAATGCCAATCTCTCTAAGACAATCTTAATCACTTATGTAATATTGTAAAACTGCTGTATCCCTAAAGCCTAGCTTAGTTCTTGGTCTTTATGTGTTGAATGCAATATGCAATAATGAATGAGATAGGCCACTGTATAGAGTCACGGGTCTCACCTGATACAGAGGATTTCTTCCTAAAATGAATGATTCGGTTATGTGAAGAAATTCCTATACTCACAAAAGAAATTATCTGTTTACCAGAAGGACCTGGAAATTATTTGATAAAACTCTATATTTTCAGTTTCTATTTCTTCATACAGAGAGTAGGAAGGAAGACGGGCAAAATACATTTGGTTTCATTATAAGCTTATCTATAAGAAGAAGGGACAAAATACATTTGATTTTTCCATAAGCTTATCTATAATTTCCTACATTTCTAGTGCCCCCACCCTGTTTTGCATTCACATAGAAGGCAGAAGTGAGCAGGGATACAGACTGTACATTCTTCTCTTGACATGCCGCATATCACTCTCTCTCCATATGCCTGTGGGGCCTGAAAAGACTCAGAGTGTAGAGGAAAAATGCACCAGTTTTGCTATCAGATGGGAGACTGTCTGCACCCCACCCCAAAACTCACAGTATGCTACTTTGAGCAGGACTCTCTAGGTCCAAATGTTGCATTTTGTGTGGACCATCCAGGGTGTGAGATGCACCCGGTATCACTCATTATAGGTGTCATTTGACTTGAGGGAGAGGTAACCATTAATAAATGATCAAATTGTGTGATAACTGGCACATCATTCATGGCCTAGGCTTAGGGCCAATGGCTGTTGTCAAGCAAATTCGACCAAATCTATTATTGCATTTAGAGCCATCCTTTAGTTAGCTATGTTACACAGACCTTATGCACTCTCAGCCATGGAGAAACGCTGCCTTTTTGGCACAGGATAAAATGGCCAGGCATATCAAGTGAGCTCTCTAACCCTTAACTGATAATGGCAACAAGTTGTGCCAATCATTCAGGAACTCCTCATCCCCATCTCAAGTAACCTTGTGGATGAGGGCTGGCAGGGGCTCTGCCTTTCAAACATTTCAGATACTGTTTCTCGCTTTTTGGCGAGACTCTCATTGATTCTGGAAGAAGACCAAGATATATCATGTCGTTGCTTTTTCAATCCTGACTTTGCTTTGCTTTAGACAAAATGCCCCTTGATTTGCTAACTGTGGGGAAAAAAATCTTTCCCTTGTTCTCATTTTCCCTTCTCATTGGGGGTTCAAGGTGATGTCAGGAATGCTATTAAGTGGCACATTTTGAGGCAGCATGCTAGACACGTGGTGGTCAGATCCATTTCACTTGCACCTTGGTTAATGGGCTTTTTATGGTACACTTGTGCACGTAGTGCACAGAATGAGCTTGTGGCTCATTTCCTAAATTACCATTTGCAGGAGTGAAAAACCTCCCAGTAAAGCATGACGTCCTATTGTTTTTAAGCGGGAATATTTTTTAGGAAATTTAGCACACTTTTCATTTGATACCATTCACTAAGATACCAAAATTAAATTACTATACATTAACTTATAATTTTACACTAAGTAAAAATTCTTTAAGGGGGCATTTGCAACAGGCTGCCCTCTCAGGTGGTTGTTTTTCACCTACAGCAATTGCTCTCACCCACTAAGACACACTGGAGACCTTAGAACTAGACTTTATACTGCACAGTAGCCTCTCAGATGACCCCAAATAGCCAATTGTAACATTTAGATGGCTTCATTTGCCTTTCTTGGGCAATTGAGATTTAATGGACTATGACTACCAGATCAAATCGTATTCTTTCTCCTCGTGTGATCCTATTACTCAAGAAAATAGAGATCCCTCTATGTCCTTGTCTCCTGATTCCCCTAGACAATATTTTATTAACAGCATAGGGAAATATAAAGGAAAAGGGTGAAGCTTCTACATATGCTTTTTGAAAAAGATAAGAAACGGCTGTGTATGTTTCCTAAACGGGGGAGCTAAGGATAGTGTCAGGTCTTGGTCTCTGACACTTAACGAATGAATAATAAGTAAATTCAGCTTCGGCCTTCCCTCATTTTCTTGGATCACTAGAGAGAATAATATCATTTTATTTTCAATATTTATCAATATGTTACGTTTGGGCCATATTTTTACAGGAGTAAAAAGATATGGTAAATATGCCTCACCTAAAATCATAGAGTGGGAGGGAAAGAACTAATGAGCTTTTAAGTAATGAAGACGTAAGTAAAGTAGTAAGATCACCAGAGAAAATAAAATAAGGAAAACCCCCAGAGCTGACAGAAAACACTGAGAGAAAGAGAAGGAGAAGGAAGCAAAGCTAAGGACTATGATCTGGTCATTGCATTTCAAAATGACAAAAGCAATTTGCCTGGAAACTCTTTGTACCCACGAAGAAATTCAAGTGTGTAGCAGATGGGCTAACTGTCTAAAGTTTGGACTCCACAGGACTTTTTAACCATTAATATTAATAATGAAATGTCAATTCAAAAGGATTGCACATATTTGTAACCATTTTCCAAATATACTAAAGTTCAGATAGAGCTGAAATCCAAATGAAAAATCGTCTTCTATATGTCCATCCATTCAGCTCCGTTAGACAAATATTTATATATAAAAAGAGAAAGGAAAGAACCTGAATTGAGGTGGAAGTCTCTAAAACGTCTTCTTTAGAGCATTTGAATTTTAAAAGAAAATATCATAGTCATAAATACCGTTGAGAGGTGAGTTGACCAGCTGTTCCCCGTCTCCACTAAGGGAGTATAAGAAAAAAATAAGATGATGATCAAGGAGATGATTTTAATTAAATAGATGAGAGATGTACCTTGCAGCAAGGGCTGTGAAAAACTAGAATAAGATAATTAGGTAAGTGTTAAATGCCCTTCTGGTGCTCTCTAAAATTGAGACTAACCTTGCTTGGCTTGTATTTATTTGCCTGGCAGTGTTAAACTATAATGGGAGATGATCTCTGTAACTTCCTGGGCTTCTTCAGTGAGAGGACTTCAAATTCTGTTTCCAGTCATGGGAAGCTTGTTTCTTCCTTTTTCATATTCCCTGTCATATGTCCTACCCTGGAGCACTGAGTCTCTTTATTCTTTTTGGTTCTGTCATTGGCCTTAAATGACTCATCTGGACAGGTTCTTAAGCAGGATTTTTCAACTGATATTCAAGGCAATATTAGAAGCTCAGGAGTAAATTTTCACTGAACCTCTCCTCATTTTACCCTAACTGCTACCTGCCTATCCTCTTGTCTCCTCACATCTGTGTCTGGTGAGATCAGTAAACAAATAGTATCCTTTGAAACTTTTATCAAGACTTTCCAGTTTTGCATTTTTAGAATCAAATTTTAAAAACTATGAAAATGACTGCCATCTCAATAATGATATTGACATTTTTATTGATATTTATAGCCTGAATTTTCTGTCTACAATATGCACAAATTATAATAGCTGTTGTAATAACTGCAAAATGTCAAGTTTCTAGGTTACTAACTCCCCTAGGCAAAACTCATTCTTTTACAAAAGAATAAAACCATCCTTCTGGTTTCTGCAAATGCTTGCAAACCTCATTTACCACTACCCTGTCAGATTTTCTCATGTTTCTCACTAACTTCTCTCACTGAACTAACCTCACTCAGTTTATCTGTTTCATTTTTTCCTTAGAAGTGGTAATTATGACTTAAAAACATCGAGAACACAATTGACTCATCTGTAAAGCATATTCTAGTTCTAACAGAAAAATTTAAAAATGAAGTGCTATAAACTAATATTTGTGTTGCGCCAGAATACATATTTTGAAATATGAACCCCTAGTGTGAAAGTATTAGGAGGCAGGGCCTTTGGTGAGTGAGTGATTTGGTTCAGCCCTAGTGAACAAGATTAGTACCCTTATAAAAGAGACTTTGTAGTGCTTCCTCGCCCTACCATGAGAGGACACAGCGAGACAAGACTTTATGAACCAAGAAGCAGCCTTCACCAGACACTGAATCTGCTGGTGCCGTGACTTTGGACTTCTCAGCTTCCAAAACTGTGATAAATAAATTTCTGTTGTTTATAAGCCATCTAGTCTATTTTATCCTAGCAGCCCAAACACACTAAGATAGACAGCTACCAATTAAAATAAAAGCTGGGCACGGTGACTCATGCCTGTACTCCAGCACTGTGGGATGCCGAAGTGGGAGAATCACTTGAGGTCAGCGTCAGGAGTTCGAGACCATCCTGGCCAATAGGGTCAAACCTGTCTCCACTAAAAATACAAAAATTAGCTAGGCATGGTGGTAGGTGCCTGTAATATCAGCTGTTTGGGAGACTGAGGCATGAGAATTTCTTGAACATGGGAAGCAGAGGTTGCAGTGAGCTGAGATTGCACCACTGCACTCAAGCCTGGGTGACAGAGTGAGACTCAGTCTCAATATACATATACATGTATGTATACATATACATATACATATACATATACATATAATTTAAATAAACATCATTTTAATATTTCTGTACTGTGCATCAATGCTTCCTATTATATCATTCATATCACCTGAGGTGTTTATTAAAAACACAGATTCCAGGGCACCACCACTGAGAGATCTTCATTCCAGAGATCTAGGAGGGAACATATAATCCTCCAGGTTTGGGAGCCACAAGATTTCATTAGTCCAGCACATGCTGTGAAATATAAGATTCTAAAATCAGCAATTAGCAATAATACAGAGAAAATACAATTAAGATACAAAGCTTCTTTAAAAAATTGTTCTGTAATTTTTTTCCTTGAGTATATCGTTTCTTGACTGTCCTTTTATTTTTGGCTGAACAACTTAGATTTTGAAAAAGTGAGACTTTTCGCTCTAGGATTAGCCGGCAGACCAATCAACAATCAATTGACCTGTTTTCCTTTCCTTCCTGTTTGCATTCCTGGCATGTTCCTGTGATTAAGTACAATTTGAACTCTGACTGGGAAGCAAGATGATGACAGGACATGAGGAGAAATCAGTCACCTCCACCTAGAACCTGTCATAGAACATGGCAGTACAGATGTTTACTTGCTTAAGTTAAGGGGAAGCATTAAACTTTTGATTCCTTCAAGCCTAAATGCAGACTAAACAGCCTTTGATCATCATGTTAATTCATGTGAGGCAAAAGTTGATATTGTGTCTATCTTCTGTGAGTTCCCAGTTTTCTGTATTTTAGCAGACTCTATAATTGTACTGACTGTTACATATGGGCACTCATATTTGAGGAACAATGGTTCCTAAAAACAATGGGAAAATGCGAGAAGGAATAAAAACCTAAGATTTGACAAAAGATGAAGTAGACAGGGTCAGAGAATTCTCCTAGCTAATCCATAGATTAGCTAGGAATGTAGTCAGAGAACAATTAGCACTAGGACTTGGGCAGGAATTACAAATGAAGTAGAATGACAGGCCGCCAAGATCCCTTAGTTCATGGGAGGCAAGGCCCTGGTCACCGGTATGGGTTCAAGGATAGAACTCTAATTTCAAAACTGGCAATGAGGAGTGACGAGAAGGAAAGTTGGCAATACACATGTTGGGTTGGTGCAATTAGGGGGCACTGGATCCAGGGTATGGTTGGCAGACAAAGAGCCAAGATCAACACCAAGATCTCTGAATACCAAACTTCAACAGAATTAAAGAAAAAACCTGAGTTGACTTAATTGCAGAATGTACTAAGTATGAAGGATAGGCTATACCATAGGTAAAATAGATCAGTGAGCCAAACTGGGAAAGACAGAGGCTGTAGAATAAATGTATTGCAGACAAGACAAGATGCCAAGCGTATCTAAACATTTTACAGAACATTATGCCAATGGTATTCCTATCCCTGTTGGGAACAGAAGTAACTTTAAATGTCAGGAAAGTATATTTAATTCAGTTTGAAATTTTAAGAGGAAGGAAGAATTCAGAGCAGAAGGAACCCACATCTAAAAAATTATCTACACTTCATCATTTAGAGCTAACATGGCAAATTACAAATTTTTTTCTGATGATGAGTTTATATATAGTACTAACAATCTCTTCTTAATGATAACTAGACATACTCCTACCCAAAATAGCTTTCCATGTTTTTGTAGAATTAAGTTCAGATTTTTCAGATGACATTCAGATATCTCCAGATTGCTATTCCAACCTTATTTTTATCCTTCCGATGACCCTCTGCTCTGGCCACCCAAGTTTAGTCTTCATTCTGTGAACAAATTTAAAAATTTCACAACTCTACAGCTTTGCTTCAGCTGTTCCATTAACCAAAAGTAAATCATTTTCTGCCTGTTTAAGAATATTTTATGCAACTCAGCAACAGCTGTCTATGCTCACCAATCAATAATGCCTACTTTTTCTTCTGCGTACGTTGATTTGTTCCCCTAATTCTGTCTTGCAGTTAATTTGTCATTATTCTTTTCTTAGTTCATGTGAGACTTTGTCCAAGCCAACTAGAAACTGAGCTCCTTTGATAAGAAGATTACGTTTTATTCATTGTTATAATCCTTGTGCCTAGTACAGAGTTTTGTACATGGCAGGGACTCAGTGGAAATTTTTGAATTAAAAAGTCATCTGTTTAGCATGAATGCAAAATACATTTTTAAATTTTATTTAGCATTTAAGGAAAGGCACAGACCTATCGATTGGAAAACAGGAGAAATAATTTCTTCTCCAATTAATTACCTCCTTGTTCCCTAATGAAATATTTCTTATGAATTAATGCTCAATACATATTTTAATTATTACATACTGATTATAACTTTTAAAATATTTCAAAATAATACTGCATTTAGTCAAATAAAAAGTGCCCCCACTCTAAATGTAGCAATCCATTCTAATTTTTTAACACATAGCAAATAAATTGTGTAGGGTTCAAATTAAGCTGTCAAGGATTGATAATTGAAGCAATTCTTTGCCTCTTTTTTCATGAAAGTTTCATTTTTTTCTCATTTATTTACAGCCTAACCTAGATTAGAAGGAGAGCATTCTTCTCTTCCATGCTTGAAGTCTACTTTAGATTTTTTTGGCTTCATTATCTTTGACCTTCTGGTGTGGTTAAAAGCACACCAGAAGCAGTAAGACCAAGGTCTAAGGATATAGAAAAGAGAATTTTAAATTTAACCAAAACTATGTCTCCAGGCAACAGAGTTTCCACATTCATGAGCTCTGAAGGGATCCACGTCTGGTCCCCAGTGGACTGTGCAGTGGGGCCTGGAGAGGGCAGGGACATCAATTGAATGATAGAGTGTCTTGGTGACAATGAAGTTATATACCCAACGGATTTTTTTTAGAAAGCACCATTAAAAGCAAATAGCATCTAATTAGAATCATCTCTTCATTTGGGTTCCTTCTGAAGATGAATTTTCTTTCATTTCATAATAGATTATCGATCCATCATCTGAATTTATTTTGCAATTGCTTTGATTGATTGAGATGAGATAGATAAGCACCCACTCAGGTTTCTTATTCACAGGGGATTGCACAGAAGAGTGATTTAGAGAGAGCACACAGAGAGTGCTTAAAACGGTCACAAAATCATTGTATTTATGTTTTAAAATATATTTTCTCCATGGAATTTCTCTTACCATAAAGGCAACAGCTGTTTCAGGGAGGTCTTTCTTAATCATGTCTTCCACATAGGTTGAACAAAGTCTCAGAAAAAAATGCTTTTCTCTGGTAGGTAGACTTTGCCAGAATAGTTATGTATAGATCTTGTCATCATAGTCAAAAGAGTAGAATTTTATGACCTCTCCTGCCCTAAGCCAACATCATTTATGGCATGATTTTTTTCTCAGTCACCTCCTGGCTGATCTCCTTGTTTCTTCTATCCTTGCACCCATTTATTTATTTCCATAAAGAAGTTGATACAGACTTTTTGAAGCATAAACTTGTAAGTATTCCTCTGCACTAACACCTTCAGTGAATCTTCCTGTCACTCACCCAATGTCCTTAAAATGGCCTATGCGGCCCCTCCAGTATGTTCTGTCTCCCTGTGACCTCAAACTCCACTTCCCCCATGTTTTGCTCTGCCTTGAATATGCCAAACACAATCCTACCTCATTTTCTTCAACGTGCTGTTCCCTCAGATGTCTCTCCTTCAGGTTCTCAGTAGAAGCCTACCCTGAACGTTGTGTGTAAAACAGCAATCTCCCTCCTCAGCACCCTTATCCGCCACCTCAGCTTCATTTTCACCCTTTACAGTTGTCGTACCTGACAAGTATAAATTGATTTCTTCGATGAACAAACATAAATTGTTTTTTAAAAATAATTTAACAAATAAATTATAAATTTACTTGTTCAATGTCTCTCCAAACCATAAATCAACTGGAGGACAGACACTTTTCTGTGTTTTTCCATACTCTTTACCCAGCTCCTGGAACTAGGCCTGCCATGACCAAGGTGCTCAGTAAGTATTCATGGAATGAATAAGTGAAGGACAACTAGTGAGATGAACACACTGTCAGATTGTCTCAAAGTCTTTATTGAGAGTAGCAAGGATGCTCACACGGCCAGGAAATGTAAACAGTTTAGAATATTTGGGAAACAAAGGGAAAAATGTGGTAAAAGAACAGTTTAAAAACAAAAGTGAGGCAGGGTGGGGTGGCTCACACTTGTAATCCCAGCACATTGAATGCCCGAGGCAGGTGAATCACCCAAGGTCAGGAGTTCGAGACCAGCCTGGCCAACATGATGAAACCCCATCTCTACTAAAAATACCAAAAAAATTAGCTGGATATAGCGATGGGCACCTGTAATCCCATCTACTCAGGAGGCTGAGACAGGAGAGTTGCTTGAACCTGGGAGGCAGAGGTTGCAGTGAGCCCAGATCATGCCATTGCACTCCAACCTGGGCAACAAGAACAAAACTCCGTCTCGGACAAAAACAATAACAAAAAACCACACACACAAAAGAGGAACGTTTTTTAATGGTTTTATTTTATATTGACAGCTTTAAGTCTAGGATCACAAAATAACTCATAAGCAAAATAACTTAGCTTATCCATTAATAACTTGTGCAAAATTAGCAACAATGAAATCTTTCAGTCCACTGGAAGTTCTAAGTTAAAACAGACCACATACATTTTTTTATAGGTCTTCGAGAGATTTAACCAGTGCTTGTTCCAACTGACCTTAATAGATAATACACAAATAAACCGAAACAGTCTAAGAGTTCTTGGTAGAAATCCCTTTTGCATGACTTTTAAAATTTTGAACAAGGCCTAGCTACCAAACCACATTTGTCCTTAATAAGCTTTAAGACTTTGGTTAGAGCGTCATACAACTCCTTGGATCCATGTCTCCTGTTTATAAAACAAGTGTAGCTGGCAATGCCTGTATCACATGAATATCATAAAGAGCAAATAAAATACATCTATTAAGACAGCCTGGGGTCATGGAATAATATAATCAGTATTCCTGGACTTTAGCTTTTGATATCCATGTACTTACATATGTCTGAGAAATCAATTGACCTTACGAGTTTCAGCTCTTGTTTGTAAAATCAAAGGGTCTGGCAACTTGATCTAAAGAGTCTTCAAATTCTAAGAGGATATGCTACAAAACCTTGCAAACAATAAAGTAAATGTGCAAACATGGGTACTAGTACCTGTAACACCTGCCACAAAAATGATATTGATGTCATCTATATTTACTCCTGGACAGTTTCTGCAGTGGTAAACTCATCATGCTCTACAAACTCTGTTTCAGATGATCTACAACAACCTGCAGATTATCTACAACAATCAAGGCTGTGCCAGTCACTCATCCCCTACCAGTCTAAGAGCGGTAGTTAGTATGAAGAGTAAGATGGTAAAGTCATAAACCCAGCTTATTATAATTACTAAGCTAGTTCCTTTGTGTACAGCGAAGCACTGTTGTAAACTCTATCACTTTTTTTTCAGGCCACTTGTTTTTACTCAACAAATTGTTTTGTCAGGGACAGCAGCTTTTAGAAAAACTTTATAATTAAACAGCTGTTTTAAACATAAGCGATCAAAGCATTTTATTTAATAGTGAATTAATCCGTTTATGACTCAGTTTCCTTACTTGAGCAAAACAAAAATATGAGGTAATTTGCCATGTCTTACAGAAGGTTTGTAAGAAAACAAATACTTCAAAGTCACCTTTGTGTTTTGAAGAACAATAGTGTAAATGATCTTTTATTTCACATTCTGTCAACTATAAATCTCTTTGAAATGTCTCCAACAAAGTGATAATTGAAGCTCATTACTACTCGGAATTATTGTATGATCCTGAAGAGCACTTTAAAAATAAAAGAAATTAATTTATATTCAGCACAGTTGGCGCTACATGGATTTATCCTTCTCCAAGTGTTAAAAAAATGTGGTTCTTATACAAAACAAAGGACCTTTCAAATGTACCTCCAACTTTTCATCTTAGAAATGACTTTATTGATTTAAGTCCATCTTGCACCACAGAACAATATGAACTCAGGAGCTACTTTTATGATTTGACTGTTTAACTTGTTAAAATGATCAGTGAAGATGCTAACTTTGAAAGTACAATAAGTCTGCATTACATGCTAAAACCTTAGACATTAGTGTCTATTAAGATTAGCAGTGATTGCTATGGTTTCTGGCATCATCTGCTTTGAGATTTTTCTAAAGAAGAAAGAGCAACAGATACTTCCCTTCTTGTCTCACCATCATCTCTGAGAGTTCTATGACTAGTAAATATAAGTTCTGCACTGCAACTGCAGCCTTTAATAAGCAAAACAATCTAAGCACACTCTAACAACAATGGCCCCTGAAATAGAACGGCATTACTCTATTTTTTGTTGTTTTAAATCATTTCAGTTACAAAGGTTATTTATTTCTCTTGTAGTTATGGATTAAAATGGATCCTCCTTTTGGCTTTGGGACAAATCACCTCAAATGAAGACCATAACATCATAACCCTTTTGGAAGGACTCAGAATGGAAGCATGCAGGGTTTCTTTCTTTTTTCTCTTTTTTTGCTTGTTTCCTGTTCAAGAATTTAAATCTTCTTTTATTAACTGTCATGTTTATTAAGTGGCATTGTGTGGATTGCCTTCCCAACCAGGCAGCCGCTGCCTCCCCTCTTCTTCTTCATTCCCAACCTACCCCCACGACTTTCACCACTTTTCTCCTGTGCTAATTTGCACACCTCACCTGCTCCCCTGTAATTGACCGTTGCTATGTGTGTGGTATTTAGAGGGCAGGGAAAGAATAATGAGAGGAATGCACGTGTCAGCTTCCTTTGCCTGATACACAGCCACCAGAGCTGGGTTTCTGCCCTCTCCTTGGAGTTTGTGAAAATACGTTAAGTAATCATTCTGCAAAACGTTTTGAATGTTATCCAAAGAACCCAAAGTGCTTTATAAATATGATGCCCTTGACACTGGGTGCCACTCGTTATTCCCTTTCTGGAGAGGCAGAGCTGTTCTCATCCCAGGGCGCCCCTCCTCTGAGGACATTCAGTGCTAGACCCTTTGATTTGTACATCTGGGAATGTGAACTGAGAAATCGCTACCACTCAGACTCTGGAAGTATCCTGGACTCAAAAAGTCTGAGTGATTAAGCGAGTGAGCAGCAGACATCATCACCACCACCTTCCCCAGGCATTTCCCCTGATTAGCCTGAAATCCAGCCCATATTCTTAATGTGACTATTTTGGTCTGTGGGTTCATATCAGGTTCACAGATGAAAATAAGCAAAGTCGAGATCAAAAATTCCTCTTGGAACTAGAAAGAAGATGAATTTTAACTTTAGAATAGTCTTTGTTCCTGTAATTACCAATAAGAATTACTTGGAAATTTAACTGAAATTAAGCTATTTTGGGTAAATATCACATATAGTTCACAGAATTTAGATTAATTTCCACTCAATGATATGTTGTTTTCTGTTTTGTAATTTTGAGGAAAAAATATCTCAAAGTAATATAAAAAGTTATGGCATATATTAGTTGGCTAATAAACAGAATGGTACCTTTGAAATTCCCAAACTGTTTTTTGTGACAACTTTTATCCTTTATTAGAAATGATTAGTCACATGTACCTCAGGCAGGTTATAGCCAAACATTATGTACTGGGTATTTACATTTACATTCAAAATTCAGTTTCAGAGTCTATATCCTTCACCAATCATCCTTAATATTATTTATCACATCTCAAGGATATTTGAAAATCATAGAGCTAGAATATATTTTTCAAAGACAGAAATACAACAGGCAGTTATGAATCAATGATGGCTAATACTTTCACTAAATAAAGAGGTTTTAATTTTTTTCTCCTCATTTACTTTAGATGAGCCATTCATTAATCTGGAAAGAAAAATGACTTAAAAGGAAAACATTGACATGACATAGCTACTCTGTATAGTGTGGCAAAGACTTGGAGTAAAGGGAAATAAAATAATTTTGTTTAATGTATTGGAAATGTATAAAATCTCATTAGTTTATTCCACGGGAACTTGCACTTTTGAAAATGAATGTGATCATTAACCATCTGGTTTACTATGAAGTTAACTAAAAAAGTGTCTCTCAAAGTCCAAGACTGGCTTAAACTGCTAAGGCTAGTTTATTGCTCCACTGGCACTAGCATGCCTACACTCAAGAGACGGCAGCACTGCACTGCAGTGCGGCACAGGAACACCTGGAATATATTCTCCAGAGTGAAAACAGCAGGGAACTGACCAGAAATAACCTCTCTCATATTATTGCTTCAATTAGACCAAAACAACTTTCCCTTTGAAAACTTAATAATAAACACTGCAGGTCATTCACTTGTTTTGAGCCCCTTTGGGAGAGAGGAGCAGATGTATCCCCTTAGCCAGCCCCCTTGCTGTCATAGAGACAAGAGGCACAAATCAGGACAGATATTGATTTTAATTGGAACCAACAGCACCTACATGCCATATTAATTTTCACATCTTCCTGCCAAAAAAAAAATTAAGATTGGTTTTTGGTTCTGTTCAGTTGATTATACAGAGTGATGTAATTAATGCATTTGTAGATTGAACAATACCTTAAAAAACGTAGGTATCTCTAAAAGTCTTATTGTATACCAAAAGCATAGAAAACAGCCTTAATACATTACAGTCCGGTTTATCACCAGTGGACAGGCATTTTTCTTAATAACTTTCACTGGAATCTTGTAAGATACCACAGATATAAAAAGAGCTAGCAGTGAAAAGAAACTCACGAACTTAGATTGTTTGTTTTATTTTTCTTCTCTTGATTAGAATTGCCCAATGAAATTGTTTCCACACAAAACAAAACTGACCTTTACACTTGACTTCTTTACCTTCACTAGATCTTTACTATCATAAAGGGAATGCCATTGTCTTTATGAAAACACAGATGAGATTTCCCCCCATTTCTGCTTCCCATGATACATTAGTTCCACACATGCTGGGAGGTGCATCGCATTCTAAACTTTTTCAATTACACAAAATTTAGTTGGTTTCTGACTCTACCTAGAAGTAGTTCTCAGCCTTTCCTGGGCTTTCAATTTAATTATTCTGCCTTTAGTTGATCTAGAATGGGGCCTAGGAGCCTTCATTTATTCCCAGTGCCCCAGGTAATTCTGATCTAAGTGACCCGCTTTTTGGAGAACTCTGACCTGCCATAGGTAATAATGACACTTAAGGAGATAGGAACTAAAAAGGACCATTTTAGTCAATTCATTTATTCCCATCACAGCAAAACAAACAAGCTTGTAAAACTGCAGTCATAGATCTCATAAGATGGTATTTGCATGTGATGTAAGTTCATTTGTTCAATTATTCATCTAATATTAATTAAGCACTGTTTGAGTAGCAACGTGCATTGAGGGAGGAGAAGATGTGAAAAAGACAAAAAAGATTTTTATTAGAATTCCAGGTTATGAATACAGGTCTATAGTTTATTATGTGTGTTTTTATTTAGGAGGTTTTTTTTATCTGAGAGGAAAGAGGGAAAAAATAAGAATTTAATGTGAGTTACTTGGCAAGAAAAAAATAAAACTACCAAATCTTTTCCAGTGTTCTACCTCAAAAATTTCATGTTTTTTAACTTTTTTACTCAAATATGTACATTTATTTCATCATATCTACAGAGGATTTTCCATACAATAATATTATTAAAATGATGCTTGTGTGTTTAACGATGGAAAAATATATTTATGCTAAACTATAAAGAAAAAAACACAGATTTCAAAATGCTATCTCTATACATATACTACATTTTTGTGACAATAAACACATAGTTTATGCTAGAAAAAAGAGTATAGCTTGTGAGATTAAAAATTATTTTTACTCATTTTCATTTCTCTTGTTCATAATTTCTAATAACAGATTTGCTAAATATTGACATATTACTATTTTTAATTTATTACTTTTAAAATAGTTTTAAAAGAGCATTTTTAGGTTTGCTATCTATAAAACCTGGGAACTTGTGAAACAGGCAGAGTGCCAGAAAATCTGGCCAGATGAAGGATATGTTAGAAATTTAATTTCTTGGGCTTTTTAATCCTCTTTTCTTCTATACTTCCAGCCTTCGTGGAAGAGATTTCAGGATAGGACTTTCTTTTAGAGACAAGACCTGAAGTTAAAAGATAAAAGATACAAATTAAGGCAAATCCTAGATACAGATCTGAAACAAGTTTTTGTCCACCAACCCTGTAAGAAAGCATGCAAAATCTTTTTTGAAAACCTGGGGCAAAGTGGATAATTGCTGTCCTGGGGTTTGAACATCAATACCTGGAAACAAAAATGCCCAACCCTTCCTATGTTATAGGTAGAAATTGAGAAGGTTACTAATTTACAAATGTGTTGGAATTTTAAGAGAAAAAGAATAGTTCTAATAAATTGTTACTATATTTGTTTAAATTATTAAATTTTTATTATAATTCTTATATTTGTTTGATTTATATTTTAGATGACTAAAAAGAAACATATTATTCAATTAAGAAAATATGAATATGACTTGAAAAAGAGAGGAGTATAGTAAAAACAGAGAGAAATAATGTTAAATCCAAGGGTCTTAGGATTATTTGTCTTGATTAAGAAAAAGCGGGGGGGGGGGGCGGGGGAAGTAATAATAACAATAAAACAAAAACCATTTACTTATCATATTCTAAGTGATAGATACTCTGATAGGCAGTTTAAATAAATCGTATACAATCTTTAAATAACACTGAAAAATAGATAAAAAT
>CAUYLG010006378.1:0-60876 GCA_963573385.1 Cacajao melanocephalus | reverse complement strand
AGACAATCCTAAGCAAAAAGAACAAAGCTGGAGGCATCATGCTACCTGACTTCAAACTATACTACAAGGCTACAGTAATCAAAACAGCATGGTACTGGTACCAAAACAGAGATATAGACCAATGGAACAGAACAGAGGCCTTGAGGCAACGCCACACATCTACAACCATCTGATCTTTGACAAACCTGACAAAAACAAGCAATGGGGAAAGGAGTCCCTGTTTAATAAATGGTGTTGGGAAAACTGGCTAGCCATGTGCAGAAAGCAGAAACTGGACCCTTTCCTGACACCATACACTAAAATTAACTCCAGATGGATTAAAGACTTAAACATAAGACCTAACACCATAAAAACCCCAGAAGAAAACCTAGGCAAAACCATTCAGGACACAGGCATAGGCAAGGACTTCATGATCAAAACACCAAAAGCATTAGCAACAAAAGCCAAAATAGACAAATGGGGCCTAATTAAACTCCAGAGCTTCTGTACAGCAAAAGAAACAATCATTAGAGTGAACCAGCCCCAATAGAATGGGAAAAAATTTTTGCAGTTTACCCATCTGACAAAGGACTTTTATCCAGAATTTACAAAGAACTAAAACAGATTTACAAGAAAAAAAACAAACAAGCCCATTCAAAAGTGGGCTAAGGTAACAAACAGACACTTTTCAAAAGAAGTGTCTCCTCCTCCTTGGAGGAGGAGAAGCCAACAAACATATGAAAAAATGCTCATCATCACTGGCCATTCGAGAAATGCAAATCAAAACCACATTGAGATACCATCTCACGCCAGTTAGAATGACAATCATTAAAAAATCTGGTGACAGTAGATGCTGGAGAGGATGTGGAGAAATAGGAACACTTTTACACTGTTGGTGGGAGTGTAAACTAGTTCAACCATTCTGGAAGACAGTGTGGCACTTCCTCAATGACCTAGAAACAGAAATTCCATTTGACCCAGCAATCCCATTACTGGGCATATACCCAAAGGATTATAAATCGTTCTATTATAAAGACACATGCACACGTATGTTCATAGCAGTACTGTTTACAATAGCAAAGACCTGGAACCAACCCAAATGCCCATCGATGATAGACTGGACAAGGAAAATGTGGCACATATACACCATGGAATACTATGTAGCCATAAAAGCTGATGCGTTCATGTCCTTTGTATGGACATGGATAGGTCTGGAAAACATTATTCTCAGCAAACTGACACAAGAACAGAAAATCAAACACCACATGTTCTCACTCATAGGCAGGTGTTGAACAATGAGAACACATGGACACAGGGAGGGGAACATCACACACTGGGGTCTGTTGGTGGGGGCCAAGGGAGGGACAGCAGGGAGGTGGGGAGGTCAGGGAGGGATAACATGGACGGAAATGCCAGATGTAGGTGACAGGGGATGGAAGCAGCAAACCACATTGCCATGTGTGTACCTATGCAATAATCCTGCATGATCTGCACATGTACCCCAGAACCTAAAGTACAATAAAAATAAAAAATAAAAAAAAATCCCTGAAAATACCTATACCATATACTTGATTATATACACAGATATATATGTGAGTATATATATATACAGTACAGGAGGAATAAGCAGACATTTTGACTACTATTAGACACGAGGTTAGAAGAGACACAGATAACCAAGGATTTAAAATATCATCATGGCCTCTTATTAGAGCTGGGGTGTTCTGGGGGTGGGATACATCACAAATTCTGACTAATTCTGGCTCAAAGTGTGCCCACTATGTCAATAGATCCACCCAGTGGTCATTTCCCTAGTCTTTAAGTGTGTAAATAGAACTGATGTACAGGTAGCTGGAATAACCTCTACACTGTGTCCCTGGCTTATGGGATAAGATCAGTCATAGTGGAAAAGACCAACTGGTAATCTCTGAAACTACCCTCAACTGGACAAGTTAATAAATAAAAAATATTATGTCATCCTAGTGATATAGAAAATTAATGTCACCATTAAAAATATAAAAGGTACAGTGATAGTAGTCTCTACCAAATTTTAATTTATTTATTTACAATAAATAATTCAGACTTTTGTGAATTATTTTCTGAACAAGATGTATCAGGAAGATCAGATACATCTACTTTTGCATGTTACACACATAAAAAAATAGTTTATTTAAAAAATAATTCCTTTAAATTTTCAAATCATTTACTATATTATTTTACCGCAACAAAAAGAAAAAAAAAACCCTTTAGTTCAATATACGAAGGGACTGAGATTTAGAGAAGCTTGATGACTGTTATAGTTTAGATATTTGATTCCCCCAAATCCCATGTTAAAATTTGATAAACAATGTTAGAGATGGGGCCTAATGGAAGGTGTTTGGGTCATGGGGGTAGATCCATCATGAATGGCTTGGTGCCATCATTGTGCCAATGAATGGGCACTCTATTTGGATATTTAAAAGAGCCTGGAACTTCTCTCCTCTCTCTCTTGCCAACTTTCTCACCATGTGATCTCTGAACATACCAGCTTCCCTTCCTCGTCCATCATGAATGGAAACAGCTTGGGGCCCTCACCAGATGCAAACACCAACACCATACTTCTTGTACAACCTGCAGAACCATGAGCCAAGTAAACATCTTTCCTTTCTATATTACTCAGCCTCAGGTATTGTTTTATAGCAATACAAATGGACTCAGACAGAAAAATGGTATCAGGAAGTGGTACATTGCTATAAAGATACCTAAAAATGCAAAAATGGCTTTGGAAGTGGAGGGCTTATAAAAGCACAGGAAGATGAAGAAACATATGGAACATTTTAGAGATTGGTTAAGTGGTTGTGACGTGCTGATTGAAATATAGACAGTAAAGGCCATGTTGAGGAGGTCTCACATTGAAATGAGGAAATCATTGGGAGCTGAAACAAAGGTAACCTTTGTAACAGCCCTGTCAAAGATTTTGGCTACATTGTATCCATGCCAAGCAGTAAAGTGCTCAAGAAGTACTGTGGCTGCTGTTAACAGCTTATGTTAACATGTGGGAGCAAATGAATAACCTAAAATCGGAAATGATCATCAAAAGGAAAGCAGGGCATAACAATTTGTAGAATCGTCAGCCTGGCCATGTGGCAGAGAAAGAGTGTTTTCAGAAGAGGACATCAAGTGTGCTGGGGTAGATAAAACCTGTTAAAGAAAGTAGCATGAATAAAAAGCAGCCAGGTACTAATAATAAAGACAATGGGGGAAAGACTCTGAAGTAGGGTGCCAGCATGTGCATCTGATGAGGGTATTAAATTGCTTCCACTCATGGCAGAAGAGGAAGGGGAGCTGGCATGTATAGCAATCACATGGGGAAAGAAGAGGGGAGAGGCAGAGACTCATTTAAACACATGGTCTAATAGTAGAGACAATGGGGGAAAGACTCTGAAGGCCTTTCAGACATCTGTCAGGATTCTGGGCTTCCCATCACAGACCAAGAGGCCAAGGAGGATGGTATGGCTTTGGATGCCAAGCTTGGAACACCATTGCCATGCCCCATCTCTAGAAATTGCTCCCCACATCTCGCTGCTCAAATGGCCCCAGATATTGTTCCTGCTGCCACTGAAGAAGGCTAGAAAATATGAGTAGTAGAGGCTTGGAAACTTCCACTGAGATTTCAGGGGATGTATTGAAAAGCCTGATTGCCCAGGCAGAAGTCTGCCATAGGGGTGGAGAGCCTGCAGACAGATGCTAGTGAGGCGATGCTAAGCAGAAATGTAGGGATGGAGGCCCTGAAGAGAGTATCCTTCCACTTCCTAGTAGAGCAGGACCCTGGCTCAGTATGTTCCCAGGATGCAGAATATGAAATCAAGGGAGATAATTTTGGGGCTTTAAGATTTAATGTCTTTCCTGCTACATTTCAGACTTTCATGCAGCATGTTATCCCTATATTTTAACCAATTTCTCCTTTTCGGAATGAGATGTTTACTCAGTATCTGTTCCACCATTGTATCTTGGAGGTAAATAACTTGATTTTTATTTTACAAGCTCACAGCTGAAAGAAACTTGCTTTGAATCTCAGATGAGCATTTGGACTCTGGACTTCTGAGTTGATGCTGAAACAAGTTAAGACTTCTGGGAAGTATTGAGAATAAATTATTGTATTTTGTATGTGAGAAAGACATGAGGGATTTCAGGGGTCAGGGATAGACTGCCATAGTTTTAATATTTGACCGTTCAAACCACATGTTGAAATTTGATACCCAATGTTGAAGGGTGAGCCTAATGAAAAGTGTTTTAGTTGTGGGGGCAGATCCCTCATGAATGACTTGGTGGTGTCCTTATGGTAATGAATGAGTTCTCACTCTGTTAGTTCTCATGAGAACTGGCTGTTTAAATGAGTCTCTGCCGCTCGCCTCTTCTTTCCCCATGTGATTGCTATACATGCCAGCTCCCCTTCCTCTTCTGCCATGAGTAGAAGCAGTTTGATACCCTCACCAGATGCACAGGCTGGCACCCTACTTCTTGTATAGACTGCGCAACTGTGAGCCAAATAAATCTCTTTTTATAAATTACGCAGCCTCAGGTACTCCTTTTCAACAACACAAACAGACTAAAATAGTGACCTACTTAAGATGGCACAAAACATTAAGAACAGAGCCAGGCTATGTCTGTACATGATCTCCCTAGTACAGGCCCAATTACATTTGCCATCAAAACTACACATAATATAGAGGTAAAAACTAACAAAGAGTTTGAGAACTGGCCCCTATAGAACTACGGCTAAACTACAAAGCTGACACACTCAGCTCTGTTAACCAAATAATAGCAATAATAGTAAAAATGGCCTGATTTAGGGGTCTCCATAAATGTTAACCTGTTTTAAAATCTCTTAAAGTTTAGCAGTAGCTGTATAAAACTTAATAATTTTAAGCTTCAAAATATTCTGTCTATATTTTCCTTAACAATGACATAGTTTTTAAAGTGATCTAATTTAACATTTCACTACTGGAAGAATTTAAATGACAAAAAAACCCATCAAATATATTTATCACACATAAAGATTAGAATATTTTATTTTACATTGTCCATGATGACAACATAATTAATAGGATCATCTCTAAGACATGGTACACACTAACAGTGCTTTTCTTTTACTCAACAAAAGAGCTATTGAAGTTAAATATGCATACGAATTCAAAAGCTTAAAATAAAAACCTTAAGATTCAAATAATTTACATACATATTCAACTTTGTGAAATTGTACACTTAATCAAACTTTCAGTGAATTTCCATCCAGACTATTCTGCATCAAAAATTTTTCTAGGCCAGGCATGGTGGCTTGCACTTGTAATCCCAGTGCTTTGGGAGGCTGAGGTAGGCAGATCCCCTGAGGTCAGGAGATTAAGACTAGCCTGGCCAACATGGTGAAACCCTGTCTCTATTAAAAATACAAAATTTAGCTGGGTGTGGAGGCAGGTGCTTGTAATCCCAGCTACTCAGGAGGCTGAGGCAGGAGAATCGCTTGTACCAGGGAGGCAGAGGTTGCCATGAGCCAAAATAGCACCACTGCACTCCAGCCTGGGTGACAGAGCGAGACCTTGTCTCAAAAAAAAAAAGTTTTTAATCCCTTTAATAATGTTTGTTCAATTGTAACTTCTAGTACTTTCTAAAACCATATTGTAACTTTCTTAGTAGCCTTAAAATTCATTTATTTTCTGAAGTACAAATATAAAATATACTTAAGATGTTTTCTCAAATTTTAAGGGACAAATTTAAAGTATGAATGTACTTTTTACACATATTAGTGATAAATATGTTTATAGAAATACATTATAGAAATTATAATATTTTAAGGTGTATAGACAAACATGATTGTTTTCAGAGTAACCAATATGACAAAGGTTTCTCATATCAAGAATAGTAGAAAAATGAACAAGGAATATGTAAATTGTAGAAAATAGTTTACAAGTCTGAAGGGCTGTTAATGGAAATGAGAGATTGAAATTGTTATATATGGGCCCATATGGATGAATTAGCAGAGAGATTATAGGGAGACAGATTTCAGCTCAGTTATAAAGAACAGTTTGTTATCTGATGACAGAAAATGCTATCTGAGGAGCTGGTGAGCTTCCTGTCATTAAAGGCATTCAGGCATAAAACTGATCAGTGGTTGGGCAAATTATGTCCACAGGCTGAATTCAATCCACCAGCTGTTTTTATAATAAAGTTTTATTGGAACACAGCCACTCCTATTTGTTTCCATGTTGGCTCTGTCGGCTTTAACGCTATAGCAGAAAAGTTGCATAGATGCGATGAAGACCATACAGCCCAGAAATCTTGAAATATTTACTATTTGGCCTTTAATGGAAATGTTTGCAGATTCCAACGAAGAAGGTATTAGGAATTCAAATACTGTGTGGATGTCTGGACAAGACAACCAACAAGATGGTGGTTACTTTGTGTTTAGCAAAGTTCCAAACACGTCATCTGTGTTAAGGATTGAGTTGTGCAGGTCTTTACTGGATGGCAGCCCAGCCAAGTTGGTGAGTGTTGGTCAAAATTCATACTGCACTATTTTCAAAGTTGTGTGCCATGATGCCGGGCTTTATGTGCCAGAAGGAGAAGTCATATTTGTCTAATTTGCACAAAGGCACCCAAATGACCAGCAAAAGCCTCACACATAATAACAATGTTAACAAAAATAACATCTCTTCCAATCCAGAGGATCTATGATCTTATAACACAGACATTCTGTAACTTAAACTCAGCTTTTTCTCCTAAACCAGAGTTTCTATACTTAAGTCCCACGGAAATGAAAATAAATGTTCCCTAAAAAGAGTTTTCATGTTTTGAGAAATGCTACAAACTATAACCTCTCTTTTAGAATGACACATTGCAAATTAGCATTTTAAAAGCTCTGAAAAGTAACGCCAGTTGAAAACCAACCAAAAGAGCCCTGTTTAACTTTAGGACACATAGCATTTTACAAAGTTGCTTCACTGTGGAACCCCTTTTTCTGAACATATAATGAATATGATATACAATTAATATAATTAACTAAGAAATAAACAAATTGGTTTAGTTCTTATAGATGTAACCAATCCATGTGGGGCATGCACTGTTAAGGTCATTAATTAAAGTAGGCTATAATTATTTATGTGATGGGGGACACAAAGTTATCCTCTTTCCACTGAATCCATTAGCTATTAAATAGTGTAACAGCAAAATAATCTGGCACAAGTATATTTGAGCTATGTCCCCCCTGCTCTGTAGGATATATTTAAGTATATAAAACTATTCAAGACATGCTATATGATATTTTAAGGTTAAAGAATTGATCGATTATCTAACAGACTGATAGGACATATATCAGAATATAGGCTTGACAAGTTCAAAGTCAGTAAGAGCAAACTTTTACCTGAAGAAGGTGACAAAAAACTGCACAAGATCCATGATTGTATTGTGTTGTGAGAATGCAATCTGAAAAATCAAAATAAAAAAATTGAAAGTATGTTCTTCTCTAAAACCTGTGGTGATATTACATGAGATTTGTAAATATATCATTTCTAAATCACCAAGATGTTTGGATCATCACATTATAAATCAACTATGTGATGGAATCAAAACTTCATTTAGAATACCTAATATATCCAACTGCTAATGATGGTCTTAGTGTAGACTATGACACTAAATGTTTAAAAAAATATTAGACAATTACTTTAAGGATGTATGCTAAGAGTTTCATGTGAAATACTATAAATACGCCTAACTAAAACACCTACATTTTCTCTTTTTTCTTTTTATTATTATTATACTTTAAGTTCTGGGGTACATGTGCAGAGCATGCAGGTTTGTTACACAGGTATACACGGGCCATGGTGGTTTGCTGCATCTATCACCTGTCATCTACATTAGTTTTTTCTCCTAATGCTATCCCTCCCCAATCACCCCCTCCCCTAACAAGCCCTGGTGTATGATGTTCCCCTCCTTGTGTTTATGTGATCTCATTGTTCAACACCCATTTATCAGTGAGAATATGCGAAAACACCTAAATTTTCAACTCAGTTAAGAAAACAGGGAATTTCTTTCTATATATCTTCATCTAGGGAACCTTTATACATATATACAAATGTTTTGTTATACACCATTCAAATAATAAAATATGTCACATCATTTTAAAATTTGTTAATGTTAATAAGAAGTTAATTTTGAAAGGTGAAAACTAGCCAAAAAGTTAAAGTGTTTCTCCATTTCTGTCAACATTATAGAGGTCACACTATAACATGTCTTGAGGAAGTGTATTATAGTGTATCAATCAATAATATAGCATCTGAATAGAGAATAACTGATTGTGTAATGTGGCTTTTCACTTGCTAGCCCCATATATTTTGAAAACATAGTCTATTTGTCAGTTTTCCCATATGAGAATAGTAATAATAAAAGCATCTACCTTATGTTATAGAAAATCTAACTGAATTAATAGAAATCTAATGTTAATCATAATATCTGGCATGTAATAGTTACAATATAAACATTACTAAACTTTTGTATCATGCATAAAGGAGATGTCAATATAAGTGAGTTTTCCCACTTTGCTGAAGCTAAACCATTCAGGTATTAAAATCTCTTTTTCTTTTAGTAATATTTTATGAAACTCTTTCAAAAACATAACAGAATTTCTATTGAAAATGGAATAAAAGGAATGAGTTTTCTCTCCCACTATAAACAACTGGAAATCTAGGTGGAGTATATGAAACAACCAATTTCAGGCACTGGACAAGTGACAGGAGACTACAATCCCTGAGTAAAGAAAAACAAAGAAAATGAATCCCATAAATGTCCCAACTTTCAGTGCAAGGAAGGAACACGAAGGAATTTAAATGGTATTCTAAAATAAGGGATGTCAGTATTTCTTATACAAAGAATAACAGTAAGTTCAGAAAATAATTTTTTTGGCATGTACATGTTAGCTTAAAATAGTAATATTCATTTTCTACAAGCTTCTAAGCTATTAAATTATGAAACACTTATACAAAGGCTGAAGAAAGATAATTGGCATAGGAGATTGGTTATAGGTGAAAATGTCATAAAAGACTGAAGAAAAAAACATCTTTTAAAGTTTAAAAGAAGGAATTTTTCTCCCCAGGTGATTGCCCATAAGAATGTCATAGAAATGAAGCTTATCAAAGAATATTGTCAACAAGAACTTAAATCCATGGTAACAGAATTAAAGATATAATAATTAAGAATAGGAAAATCTTCAAAATGATAACATTTTAAAATCATAATAAAGAAAATCAGTTTGATTAAGACAAATTGGAATAGGAGGAAATCTTACACAGTGTTGATAAATATCTAAATGAAAAGGGGGTAAAAGGACTTGAACAAAGGCTTGAATAAACTAGTAAACATATTTAAAAAAGAGAACAGATGAAATAACAAATATTAAATATAACATAAAATTAACTGAGCAAGATAAAGTGCAATTGCAGTGAATGTCAACAGACTAAATCCACATTGAAAGAGAGATTTTTGCAGTAGATTAAAAGATACAATTCATCTTTATGTTTTTAGCAGAAACCACAGTGACACATTTTTATCCAAAATGTAAAATACTGTAAGAAGATACAACAGACACTTAAAAACAACAGAGCATACAGACTAAGATTAATAGCAAAGTGAAATTCAAAGTCAAAACCTGATCAAATAAAACACAGAGACAAAGAAGATATAACAATAATAAAATAATATGCACCAAAAATACAGGCCAAGTAAGTAAAAGCACAGTGCTTTTATTTCCATACAAGGGGAATTTGATACTGGCAAAATTATGGAAGAAATTATGTACATGCATATCTGTTTTAAAAGTTACCTGACCAAAGAGACACAAAATTAATCTACTTAGTCATTTAAATCATGTAAAACTATTGAAGAAATAGTCATTAAACAAGCTCTGTTCCAGGTGCTGGTTACACCAGCGCAATAAGACAAAGCTCTTATTCTTTTGGCATTTATTTTCTAATAGAAGGAGGGAAAAAATAAAAGGTAAACTTGTAGGGGGATATCACAATTGTTGACAGTGGTGTTTTGAGTGGAAAAAAGAGATGATATAAACTAGGAGGATTTGCGGCTAATTTGGATTCGGTGGTTAGAGCTGCTGGCCTCCATAAAGAGGTGATATATGAGCTGATATCCAAATAAGAAGTTTAAAACCACACAAATATCTGTTGGTAGAGGTTTCACAAGTGTAAAAATGATGATTAGGTTAGACATGTTTATGAAAAGTCACAAGACCTGGAGTATTTTGAGCAAAGGACAGAGTAGTTGTAAATAAATTCCAATTAGAAAGTAAAAAGTAAGTCACATAAATCATTGGCCATGTCAAAGAGTTCAGAACATATTATAAGGATAGTGGGAACCCATGGAAGATTTTGAGCTATGAGAATGACATAATCTAACTCTCAAGAAAAATATAATTCTGGCTGTTGTGTGAGGAAGAAATAATTGAACAAATCTGGAAGATAAGAGAGGAGGATATTTGATTGTTCTAGTCATACGTTGATAGTAGCTTGTACAAGAGTAGTAGTCATCAAGACAAAAATAAGTAGTTGGAGACATAATTTCCGGTGAGAATTGAGGAGACGTGTTGAAGGATTAGATATGACAGGTGAATGAAGGAGAAGAATCAAGCATGACTGTTGCAGTTTGCTCTCACAAGAACAAGTGGAAAGATGATATTTCTACTTATTGAGAAGAAGAATAAAAAAGGGCCACGAGGATCAAGGGAGAAATAAGAAAAGAAAAGCATATTTAGAATATGTTAAATGTGAAATACCTATTAAAAGTTCAAGAATAGATGGTAACTACTAGCTTGAAGCTCAGAGGAAAGGTTAGATTTAAAAATTTGGAAATCAAAGGAACATAAATGTCATTTTAAATCAGGTACTTGTATGATATTCCCTAGGAGACAGAATAGATGCAGGAGAAATTATCCGTAAGAGGACATTCAGGGCCACCCCATTATTAGAGCTTAAAAAAAGGAAATGGAAAGGTAGGTGGGAGGAAACCAGGAAAGGGTTGTGTCAAGATGGTCAAAGAACAGAAACGTTGCAAGAAGAAAGTAGTGGTTGATTTTGTTGGTTAAGATGAGGATGAAAATATGGCTACTGGATTTGACAACATGAACTTCATGAGTAATTTAAACTAAAGAACCTTCAACAGAGTGGGAGGGATGTTAATAAAAACAGAATAATACAAGGAGAATGTGGAACATGACAAAGTAGAAACAAACTACAGGCTGAACTTTCAAGATGTTCTGTTACAAAACAGAGCAGAAATCATCAAGAACACAGATGATTTAAAAAATATTTTCTTTAATCTGTAGAACATTTTTAAAAGACAATAAACATTGTACAGAGAAAGTATTTTAAAAATCTAAATGGTAGTTTTTATGAGCTATATTACAATAAAATAAAATTAAAACTATAATTTCAAATATGGTCAAAACAAGCTTAACTACTTCTAAATTAACAAATGTAACCCATGGGACAGAGTTCTGAGTGACCAGTGAGAAAAGCAGGATAGTTTTTGATATACTTGACTTCCAATATTTAAAAATATAGCAACAATTCTAAAAAAAAAAAAACAATTCTAAAAAATGTAAGTGGCAGATTATCCCCTCAAATGCCAAAACATAAACAGGTACAGGTAAACTACAAACCCAAGGTGTAGATGGTACCAGTGTCTATGAGGCAGGAATAAGAGGGAATCAACAGGAAAATTCAAAAGTTTCAACAACTTATTAACTGGAACGAGGCAGGCCAATTTCAATAAGGAAGTGAAAGCAGAAGTTGCTCAATACAAGAGTAGGTTAGTGCAAGGGGTCCTGAGGAAGTTCTAAAAGATGCTGGAACAGTTAGAGTGCCTGAATTTTCTAAGGCAACCAGTCTTCCAGGACCGATCTCATAATGAGGAGAAACTGCTAAAAGTGAAAATGAAAATTAAGCTGAACAAAGTAAATGCAGAAAAAATAAAGAAGGTCTAACAAAAGTGAGGAAAGGAACGGAGATAGAAAATTTGCAAAGAGCAAGTAGAACATTTTTAGGCAGAAAAAGTATTGATTATTAAAATATATAAATTCAAATATAAGTCTTGCCACTAATCCCTTTGTGCACTGCCTATTTAACTCATTAGTATCACTTCCCAATACCTGCCATTCTTTAACATATAAAGGATTTGGCATTTCCTTAATTTAAATGGTGCATAAGTAGTGGGAAAATCAACAGAGTAACAATATATTTAAATTAATGAAGCACATAATTCAGGCTGGAACCGCAGAATTTTATCATGGTCTACCTGCCATCTGTGGGCCCATATAACTTTATAACAAAGATAATAATTTCAGGCAAGTAAGCAAGACATAGACACACATGAAACATTTCTATATTTTTTTTACATCTGTCCAATGAATATTTGAATTTAAAAAAGTAGCCAGGGGAAAATGACTACTTCTTCAAGTAAAAGTCATAAAGTAAAGCTCCAAAACATTCTAAAACTTGAAATAATTATATTAGCTATCTTTACCTATTAATAAATATAATAAAGACAAATGTAAAAATTTTGACAAGAAATATGAATGATATTTTAATTCCAGCTTGTTTTCAGAGAATAAGCTTAAATACCCCTTCTTGGGGGTGATGAGACACTTAGACCTCCCGAAATTAACACCATTTAAAAAATAATCAAAAATAATAGCTGCAGTTCAAATTAGGTTACACATAATGCTTAAACATTAAGTAAGGTACTTATTGAAGACCTCAACCAATTCCTGCTACAGGTAATACTCTCCTTTTTTACAATAAGGAGTATTAATATAGTGGGATGAAGTTTATGGGTAAAGTCTCTATAAAAATACCATCTGAAATACAGACTTTCTTAAAAACTGATACAAGGGACACTCAGAATAACTAATCTGTTAACATAAATGGCATTCAAGAGTAAACGCTGACTCAGCAAAAGTGGTTTTTGTACTTGGAGTCCCACCTGGGGGCTACAGGCTTAGGGTGAATATATTCCATACTGGCTTTTCAACAGAAGAGTCAGCACTACACTTGTACAAATATTTCAAAATGTTTCTTCACCTGAGACCTTCCATAGAAAATTCCACAGGAGACTGCCTATGAAAAATACTGTTACAGTCCATTGTCAGGTACACACTTTAAAAATAAGACATAATTGATTATGGAAATGGAAGTTAGATCCAAGGATGATTTGGTAAAATTAGTAAGCAATGCCAAGCAGACACTAACTCAATCAGATTCTCTTTCAAGATTCCCTCTTATGGGGTATAAATTTATGCATATATCAAAAAAGTCACTAAGTATCTGTTATATTCTTGGCATTGTACCAGGTGCTTGATGTATCAGTAAAAAAAAAAGAAAAGAAAAAGAAAAGAAAGAAGCGAGAGAAGCTAGCAGTGAAAAAAATTCTTACTGGGAAAGCAGATAATAAATGGTGATAATAGTAAATTATATAATATGTTGGAACTTAGCAAGTGCTATGAGAAGAAAGAACATGAAAAATATCCTGTCTTCTATTATTCACATGGATGGGACAAGAAATCACTTTTTAATGTTTAAAAACATGCAGAAGTGCTGAGATCAAACAGAAACAATTACATTAAGATTACAGAAAGAAATAAAACACAGCAATAGGTTCAAGTGTATCTGGCTATTCTATTTTTTTCTGTCTATAATAGCATACAGCAATTCCAGGCCCCTTCCAATAAAACTGGAAGATGCAAGGGTATCCAATCTTTTGGCTTCCCTGGGCCACACTGGAAGAAAAAGATTGTCTTGGATCACACATAAAATACACTAACACTTTGAGGAGCTAAAAAACAAACAACAAAAAAAATCTCATAATGTTTTAAGAAAGTTTACAAATTTGTGTTGTGCTGCATTCAAAGCCGTCCCAGGCTGCATGTGGCCTGTGGGCTGCAGGTTGTACAAGCTTGGTTTCTAGGAAAAAGAATAAGCACAGACAAAGGAGAACCATTCTTAAGTGATGCTGGGCAATTGGTCTTCACATGGCTTGCTCTGTATCATGTAGGTGTAAATACACTTCAAAGACACTTATGTAAAGTCGTTTACTGCCCCCCTTACTCTATAGTATTCTGTAAAACTATGTTTTTCAAACTACAATCCAAAATTATTTTATTTTACTGGTTGATCATTAGTTAAAATGTCTTTTCTACACTAAAATGTTAGCTCCTCGTGAATAGTAGCCTTGCTCATATTGTTCACAGCACTCTTCCAATGATGAGAACAGTAGTTTGTAGACAGTATATAGAAAGTACTCACTAAAACTATTGGATAAATAAATAAATATAAATAAATATAATTTAGAAATATTTATAAATATAAATAAATAAACTCAGTAAATCTATTGAATAGATTCAATAGAAGAATTTAGCATAGGAGTATTCTTGGGACTTTATATACCCTTATTAAGAGCTATGAAAGGAAGAAGGTACAGATGTTATTGTGAGAAACATTGATTATATTTATTTGAATTTATTACATAAATAACTCATAGATTATACCTTTCAACTTCAAAATATAAAATATTCATTATTCTTCCTTATAAAATATTTCAGCAGCTGTAAAAAACTGTGTTCTTGTGTAAAAGTGTTTTTATTTAGTTTTTAATCACAGAAAATTATTATTATGAGATCTGATATATACAATTTTAGCTACAATATAAATAAAATGTACTGAAATCAACCAGAAATGATTCTCAGTTCCTTAACATCAGCAATGAACAGTTTTACTATGTTGGTTTATAGGAATTTCTTTGTGAAGGTGAAATTGCATCAGACTATAATCTTCTAGACTCAATTAGGTAGCATTACATGAAAGATTATTTCTTAATGTATTAAAAATGATACTGTCCTTAAAAGAATGTTTATTTAGCCAATTGCTTTTATAAAACAGTGAGACAAATCAATTACTGCAATAATATCCTAAATTTGTATTTTCTATGAAAGTATATCTTCTCAGGCTATGGGATATTTATCACTGTAAGATCTATTATTATCTAATTGGAAAGATTTCTATGTATTGATGCCATGGCTAGAACATGATTCTTTGCAAATAATGTTTTCCATTTTAGTTCTGTAGTATTCCCATGAAAAATATGACATGTTTACACAAGTTACATTTAAAGTTGGTTTTAAAACTTTAGCCAGTATAAATGTACCTTTATAATTCTGCCTTGTGTAATAATTTTATTCATATCTAGTGATTATTCAAAGAAATATAATCAAAATAAAGATGATTAATGATACAATTTCATATTCTCATTTTCCCTATCTGCTTAAAGAACTCCCCAAATAATTGATAACATGCTAAAAATTAACTTAGCTGAAACTTCAGTAACAATGATAATAATACACTTTGTCCATTCAAACATAAATGTAAATTCATATTGAAAATATGTCCAAAATCTAACACTAGAATTTAAGATATGCTATATTTTTCATAAATTAATAATGATTAATATTTTTAATTTTATGATTTTATGAAAAAGTTGCATAAAGTGCATTTGGATAGAGAAGTAGATTAATAGCTTGATATTTACTACAAAATGTCAGAATTTGTGAGAGAAAAAAGTTCTTATTTTATGAAAGATAAACTGATGTGTTTGTGCAAAATGTCAGCTTGCCATACACAATAAACTCTGTATAATATTTCAGAGAAACAAAAATGAAAATATAATATAAAAGAATGTGCTAAAATTATCAAGTTCATCTAACAAATTGAAGGGAAAGAGAGGGTCTTTCAAAACACTGTTTGGATTTTATTCCTTGAATATGTTGCCATAAAAGCATAGTTACATAAAGGAAGCTAGTTAACTAGTCATATCGTAAAGACAATCGAGCTGTTTCAGGCAAGAAACTTGAGATCTTATTAAGTTACATTCCTGTTTGTTCTTTTAAAAATATAAATAAATTCAAATTGGAGCTTAAATTAGCTATTACTGGCTAAGATCCACTACGATAATCTATTCCATATAAACGTGCTACAGATAATTAACACAGTGATACAATAATGTGTATAATTCAGACAAGGTAATACTTTTTCAAATATGGTTACACAGAAAATAGACAATTTTAAAAGATAAAACAAATTTCTGGAATAAAACATGAAGAATAAATATATCAGACAATTCTACATAAGTATTATAACATATTATTCTGATTATAAATCCTTGGATATTGTTTATGAACATTAAATGGTTTAAGTTATTTCTATAGCAAACACATGACTAATGAATAAAGCCACTCATAACTTTCTTTATGGTTTAATATACGAACTTAACTGATGAAATGCTGCCTTTAACCCTGAAAGAGGTTTCTGTGATTCTCCCCCAAACACTTAATTCCATTGCTTAAATTTCCTCAGTGTTTCTCCATCACTTTTAGTTTGAAGTCCAATTACATTAACACATCATATACCAATCTTAGAAATTTAGCCCTTGCTTCTTTCTCTGCTAATAGCATTAACACTGCAGTCTGATCAGATAACAGCACAGACATGTGCTGGAGATGTTGCTAGTTTAGTTGCAGACTACCACAATAAAGTTAATACTGCAGTAAAGTGGGTCACAAAATATTTTGGTTTCCCAGTAACGTTTACACAATGCTGTAGCCTATTAAGTGTGCAATCAATTATGTCTAAAAGAATGTGTAAATAAAATACTTTATTGCCAAAAAAAAAATGCTAATAATCACCTGAGTCTTTAGCATGTTATCTTTTTGCTGGTGGAGGGTCTTGCCTCAATGTTGACGGCTGCTGCCTGATCAGGGTAGTGGTTGCTGTGAGTTGCAGTGACTGTGGCAATTTCTTTTCTTTTTTTTAAATGAAAGTAATTATGTTTTTATTTAAATGTTGCTTATTGAGTGTTAGATTGACAAACATTTTTTTTTTATGTTTGCCACATTGACTCCACCTTTCAGGAAAGATTTCTCTGCAGCATGCAATGCTGTTTCATAAAATTTTATTAACAGAACTTCTTTTGCAATTGGAGTCCATCCTCAAATCCAGCTGCTGCTTTATCAATTAAGTTTATGTGATATTCCAACTCGTTGTCATTTCAACAATGTTCATGGCATCTTCACTAGGAAAAGTTTCTATCTCCAGAAACCACTTTCTTTACTCATTCATAAAAAGCAATATCTCATTCATTAAAGTTTTATCATGACATTCAGTAATTCAGTACATCTTCAAACTCTATTTCTAATTCTACTAATATTACTCATGCTATCTCTACCACAAGTGTAGTTACTTCTTCCATTAATATCTGGAACCCCTCAAAGTCATCCATGAGGGTCAGAATCCACTTCTTCCAAACTCTTGTTAATGCTGATATTTTAATCTACTCCCATGAATCAAGAATGTTATCAAAGGCAACTAGAATGATGAATTCTTTCCAGAGATTTTTCTTTGCCCAGATTCATCAGAGGAATCATTATCTATGTCAACTATAGCCTTACAAACTGTATTTTAATAAAAATAATACGCAAAATCAAAATTAATCCTTGATCTACAGGCTGCCAAATGGTTACTATAATTAGTCCATTCTTTCATTACTATAAAGAAATACCAAAGACTGGGTAATTTATAAAGAAAAGGGTCTTAATTGGCTCACAGATCCACAAGTTGTACAGGAAGCATGATCCTGGCATCTGCAAGGCTTCTGGGGAGGCCTCAGTAAACTTACAATCATGGTGAAAGGTGAAGGTGGAGCAGGCACAGGAGAGGGAATGAGAGAGTGAAGGAGGAGGTGCTACACACATTTAAACAACCAGATCTCTCAATAACTCACTCACTAAGAGCACAAGAGAACAGAACCAAGAGGATGGTGCTAAACCATTCAAGAAGGATCCATCCCCATGATCCAATCACCACCCACCAGGACCCACCTCCAACACTGGGGATCACAATTGAATATGAGATTTTGGCAGGGATGCAGACCCAAACCATATAAGTTAATTGTGTCAGCAAGCAGGAAAACAACATTAATTTCCTTCTACATCACCATCAAAGCTCTTGAGTGACTAGGTACATTGTGAATGAGCTGTAATATTTTGAAAGAAGTCTTTTCTAAGCAGTAGGCCTCAACAGTGGGCTTAAAATATTCAGTAAACCATGCTGTAAATAGATATGCTGTCATACTGGCTTTATTGTTCCATTTACATGGCAATATGCAGAGCCTATTTAGCATAATTCTTAAGGGCTGTAGGATTTTCAGAAGGGTAAATGAGCATTGGCTCATTACCAAAGCTCAGAATCACCAGATGCATTAGCTCCTAACAGGAAAGTCATCCTGTCTTTTGAAGCTTTGATGTCAGGCATTTACATGTCTTCTTTGCTATAAAATTCCTAGGTGGTATCTTCTTTTAGAAAGCTGTATCATATACATTGAGAATCTGTTGTTTAGTGTAGCTACTGGATCAATTAAGTTAGACATGCATCTTCTATATCAGCACTTATTGATTCACCTTGCACTTTTGTTTTGGAGATGGCTTCCTTACTTAAACCTCATAAACCGCCTTCTGCTGGCTTCCAAATTTTCTTCCGCATCTTCTTCACCTCTCTCAGACTTTGTAGAACAGAAGAAAGTTAGGCCTTACTCTAATTAAGCTTAGGTTTATGGAAATGTTACAGTGGTTTTGATCTTCTATCTGGATAACTCAACTCAAACTTTCTCCATTTCATTAATAAGGCTATTTTATTTTCTTATGATTTGTGTGTTCACTAGCATTCATTTCCTTCAAGAATTTTTCCTTTGCATTCACAGTTCAGCTAATTCTTCAGCCAAAAGGCCTAGATTTCGGCCATACTGGCATTCAAGATACCCTCCTCGCTAAGCTTAATCACATCTAGCATTTGATTTAAAGTGACAAGACATGCAACAATGCTTTTCATTTGCACACTGGGAAGCAACTGTAGCATTATTAATTGGCTTAGTTTCAATATTGCTGTGTCTCAATGAAAAGGAGGCCCAAGGAGACAGAGATAAGAGAATTCCCAGTCAATGGAGCACTCAGAAAAAACACTGCTTTAATTAAGCTGACTTGTCTTATATAGGTAGTTTGTGGTGCTCCAAAACAATTACAAATGTAACATCAAAGAGCACTGATCACAAATCCTCATAATCTATATAATAATGAAAAACATAAAAATATTTTGAAAATAACCAAAATATGGTTCAGAGACACAAAGTCAGTACATGCCGTTGGAAACATTGCACCAACAGTCTTGCTTAACCTAGGGTTATCACAAAACTTCCATTAGTTAAAAAAATACAATATCTTTGAAGTGCAATAATGTGAAGTAAAATACAATAAGGTATGCCTATACTGGCAGTTTGAAAAACACGGCATACATTAGCAAATCTCTGTAACCCCGTTTGGCACAAACTTTTCCCTCATCCCCTTATACCTTCCACCCATGGGTAACTCTTATTTTAGAATCATTGCCTACCAGTTCTGAATCTTGTCTGAATGGCAATCCTCATCTTACTCCTGATTTCTCTACATATACTTCTACAATATTACTACTAAAAAGAGTTAATATTTATAAAGTGCTTACTATTTCCCAAGCACTGTGCTAAGTACTTTTTGCACATTAATTGACTTAATACTCATAATTACCTCATAAATTAGGTAATGTCATTAATATCATTTTATAAATAAGGAAAATAAGGCTTAGAAGGTTACCCAGTCAATAAGCAGTGAAGCTGAAATGAAAATCAGTGCATTCTGACTCTAGTTCTTAAGTACTACACTTTCCTAACAACAATTAGTCACAGTGTACTATCATTATTAGCTTATCTTTTTTTCTTCATTTGACTTTATAATATTTGCAATCAGGCACTCGATTATTATATTCCTAGTAACTAGCAAAAGCAGCTAGTATGTTTACTTACTGAATTGCAATGTCTACTAGAGATGTACCACTTGAGAAGGGAAAATAAATCTGGGGGCTCCAAATCAGTAAGCCAAAGGGAAAAATCAAGATGGGAACTGCTTAGGGCCAACCTGCCTCCCATTTCATTCAAAGCCACCCCTCTGCTCATTAAGATAAATGCGTGTCTGATTTCCCCCTTTGGAGAGGTTAATCAGAAACTCAAAGGAATGCAACCATTTGTCTCTTATCTACCTTTAACCTGGAAGCCCCCTCCCTGCTTCAAGTCTTCCCACTTTTGCTTTAAGTTGCCCAGCCATTCCAGACTGAACCAATGTTCATCTTGCATATATTAATTAATGTCTCATATCTCCCTAAAATGTATAAAACCAAACTTTGCTCTAACTATCTTGGGCACATGTCATCAAAACCTCCTGAGACTGTGTCACAGGTGCATGTCCTCAACATTGGCAAAAAAAACTTTCTAAATTAACTGAGACCTGTCTCAGATTTTGGGGTTCACATTTTGGTAAATACAAAGAGATTCTCAGCGGGGATGTCTTTGACCTTTCACAAATCTATTGGTGCTTGGTATCAGCATGAGCAAACATTATGGCTCAAACAAATAGTACAATTTGCTGGGAGCACATCATCCAGAGAATCCCTGATCTCCCAAAATTTGGTCGAGATATAAAGTTTATTTTGCTGTAAAACTTCCCTTTTTTGGAGTTTCACTTGCTCGAAACAAGGAAAGCAAGATTTTCTGTTTCCATGATAATGAAAGGCAGATACTTCCTATATGGAGTTGGAGCTCACTTGTAGCAGGAAAGATGAGTTCAGGTTTCTGGGTTTTTTTACCTCCAGCTTTTAGGATGGTAGAGTACAATCTTCAGCTGGAGACCCACCCCTAGGTAAATGTAGCTAAAGTCGGGTTTTATCTTGGCTAAGTTGAACAACCAGCTGGTCTTAATTTTTCCTTACCATTACAGTATTCAGTAATCACATAACTTGTATGATCGTTTGTTTCCTTAATTTTTTTTTGGTTGTTGTTTGTTTCTGGTTTTGTTGTTCTTTTGGTCTTTTTCTCATTGGGTTTAACCAACTCTATCAGACTTGCACGAATTCGAAGTAAAGTTCCAAATTATGGGGAACAATGCCTCTGAAGTGGCTAAATTCCCCCCGACCCCTGACACCCACATGCACACACAAAAAGGTGGTGTGGTGCAGGAGAAAACAGACAGCCAAAGGAAAAAAAAAAAGAAGTTTTTATTTTAACTACTAAAGGAACTGTATTTACATAACACGGCCACTGTTTTACTCACCAGGCCAAACTAAGAACAATGGCTGTTGACCCACATCACAGTTCAACAGCTAAGGTTCTGTCTTCTTTTTTTTTTTTCCCCCAGCATAACACCCTGGGTTTGGTTCCTAAATCCAGCCCTTTCTGGTTTGATACTTGGTACTTCTGAAATAGCAGCTATTTGTCCTAGCTGAAATATGATAATGAGATTAAAAAAAAAATTTTTTTTAAAGGAGCTTAATGGTTAAAAATTAGCTTAATTAAAAGTTAACATCCTCATGACCAGCCTGGCCAACATGGTGAAACCCCATCTCTACTAAAAATACAAAAATATCAGCTGGGTGTAGTGGTGGATGTCTGAATTCAAGCTACTTGGGAGGCTGAGGCAGGAGAATTTCTTAAACCCAGAGGTTGCAGTGAGCCGAGATAGCACCTGGGCGACAGAGCGAGACTCCATCTCAAAAAAAAAAAAAAAGCTAACATCTAAGATGTGTGTGTGTATATGTGTGTGTGTGCGTGTTTGTATTTAAAAGGTGTTCATTATTTTTTTCTCTCCTAGAACCTTGCCTTTTTTTGAGCAAAAGATTTTTTTCTTCTCAATTAACTGAATTCAGTTTTCTTTATTATTATTATTATTATTATTATGCTCTGCTCTCTCTCCTTTCTCTTGCATCATCTGCTGCATGAGAGACCTAAAATAGTTTAAAGTAGCTTGGTGTTCCTTATAGATATCCAAGAAGGTACCAGGCTCCCTTTTAAGGAGAAACCTCTGTTTTTCCTTAAGTAATACCAAGAGTATAAACAGACAAGGTTGACTCAGCTCTTAAACTGCTTGCTTTTGTATTTTGTAACCTAATTTTTTAACTAAAATAGCTATTGCAACAGAGGCTACTCTTGGGTTTTTAAGGAAGCATGAGTTTAGACACTTAGAAATGTCTTTATTTACAAAAAAAATTTTTAAGTGCACTGTAAAAGCACCACATAGTCTAAGCTAATAATTATTCTCCCTTTTTGGAGACCCAGGATTCAGTGTGGGCTCTGCCCAGAGCTCAAAGATCCAGTTAAAATATAGGTAATTCCTACCTAAATAAAATTGGTCTCCTTATACAATTCTATGATAGATTTCTATACTTTTAAGTTGAATTTGGCATCCATCTTTAATTTCCTTCTATCACCACCAGATTTTTTCTCTCAGTACCTTATGATGTAAATTTGGCTATTTAATTTTCACCTGAGTTGTTTCCTTTAATATGTAAATGTAAGGCTATTTAGCTGAAAACTGCTTTGGGTTATAAAACAGGTTATCAAGAATCTAAGTCAAAGATAGAAAACAAGGTCTTTATAAATCTATAACTCTAAAGGATGTACTTCTAACAGTATGCCTAATACATCTATGTATTCATGTATTGTATACACAATGTTTCTCTACTAAAAATATATAAAAGATCTCTAATTGGCTTAAGAAAATAAAAGCACTTAAATACTTTATCACGAAAAAAGAAAAGACTAGTCAAATGCTTTATCAAGTTTATGTAACTTAAGTAAAATCTTTAGTAAATAAGCCAGCTTTAAAATTATTGGTAAAGTAATATTAAAAATGTCTTAAGAATTGCCAACATACATATTTGTTTGCATTTATTGATCAAGCAATTTCATACTTATTCCTGCCAAATACCATATGAATTTGAAATAGGGGTTACAAAACTACAAACCCAGCACAAGACAAAATAATCTCTGCTTGTGTAATCTTCAGTAAATGAGACATTAATAGTGGTTTTACAAAAATAACTAAATCTTAAATTCAGTAAGATTACCATAACTTCTAATTCTGTGGCTTTAGGCAATACAATTTGTTTTGGGAAGGGACTGTTATCATTGTCTTTGAGTCAAAGCTAAACTATAAACTAAGTTACTTCAGCTTACCCCCAGGAATGAACAACAATCAGGATGAAATCATTTAGGTCAAATCATTTTTACTGTCTCAGGTATAATTTTGCAACGGCAGTTCAATAACTTTAAATAATGACTACTGTAGTTTTCATAAACAATCTATATTAGAAAACAAGTATTACTTTTTCACAAAGATTATATCAGTTAAAATATGTAGAATTTTATATCTACATTAATATTGTGCCCAATCTCTTGAGTTAGTTTCTTGAAGAGTATATTTTTTTTAATTTAAATGCTATTTTTGTCAAAAACAATATTGTTATAAATGTTAAAAAATAAAAGAGAACTTTTAAAATGACAAGATAAAAATTTGCATTTATAATGCTACCTGTATTTAATTACAGTATTTGCATATTTATGAGACTTCTTGAAGATTCTCAGATTTTAATTCACAAATTTTTTAACACATATGTATTCCTATTAAATGAATAATAAAACATTTGAATTACAAAAATACATTAATAGTTGTTAAGGCAACAAAATGATTACAATTTTAAAATATTGATATCTGTATGCATATTTTGTATATTAAAGTATATTTGTATATATAGAAAGTATCTAATTTTTAAAAGATAATCGCTCTTCCGTTTATCACTGTTAGACTAATGAAACAGAATGTAGTAGGTGAGATGCTTTCAAGAAGAAAAATCTTACAAAGATGATTTATTAGGTACCCCACAATTGCTGATATTTTTCCCTGGTAAGCATAGGTTTCCATTATTAAATTACATCAAAAACAATGGCATTATAGGGCTTAAGACTCATAATCAAAACAGGATAAATTTTTAAAACCCAAGTTGAAAGATCATGGGTTTTCAATTTTTTAAAAAATGAAATCTTATGATTATCCATAATGGCTAAAAACACAGTTGAAAATCATGCAATATCATATACAGTTTACAGGAATTTATGTGTAACTTAAAAAAATTTTTTTTCTACCCTGTGGCATTTGGAAGGCCTTTGATATCATAGTATATTAAGCATAATAATAATAATAGGCAAAGAAAATAAATATCAGACATATTTTAATATGGTGTTTAAAATATTATTTTCTTAAGTCATGGGTAATTATTATATTTAGGTTAAATCTAAAGTGAGAAATAAGATGTTGCTGAGCACTAGTCAAATTCATATTTTGTGTCAACTAAACGACATAAAGTAATTTGCTCTTTGAGAAAATTCTTTCTAATGAGTTTTCATTCACTCATAATTTCATGCTTTGCTGATTTTTAAAAAGTACACTTACACTAAGACTTTAAAAAATGGCTTATTAGAACCATCTTGTGTGTACCACTCTCAGGGAGAGGAGAGAGTGGTGAGCAATACCAGCTCTTCGACTAGAACATCTGGGTGGACACATTGGGATTCATCAAGAAAACAATGTGACCCATGGAGAACAGAAAAGAGTGAGACAGAACAACTGCCCACCCAAAAGTGGCATTGAGCCAAGAGAGGCCCTACACCATGGGAAATGATAAGTGAGTGATAGCCCCATGGACTCATATGTGCCAGAGACTTTTGCACCCTGAGCTTAGGAGATCCCCTATGAAGATCATAAAGATTCAGAAGATTCAGAAGAAAGCTGAAACTCAATCCATAGACTCTGCAGATTTCAATAAAATGATATAGGAGCTAACAGATAAAATGGTCATTATAAGAAAGAACGAAACTGATCAGATAGAGTTGCAAAACATATTACAAAAATTTCATAATGCAATCACAAGTATTCACAGTAAAACAGACCACACTGAGAAACAAATCTTAAAGCTTTTAGACTGGTTCTCCAAACTAACTCAATCAGAAAAAAATTTTTAAAAACAATTTTATAAATGAACAAATCCTCTGAGAAATACGGGATTATGTAAAGAAAGCAAATCTACAACTCACTGTTGTCCCTGAAAGGCAGGGAGAGAAAGCCAGCAATTTTCTCCCCTAGCCTTGCTAGAGAGGCCAACATTCAAATTGAGGAAATGCCGGGAAACCCAAGAGATACCTCACAAGTAGACCATTCCCAAGACATATAGTCATCAGATTCTCCCAAATAGAAATGAAAAAAAAAAAAAGTTAAAGGAAGCTAGAGAAAAGGGGCAGGTCACCTACAAAGGAAACTCCATCAGGCTAACAGTGAACTTTTCAGCAGAAACCCTAAATGCCAGAAGAGATTGGGAGCTGATACTTAGCATTCTTAAAGAATAAAAATTCAGACAAACAACTTCGTATCCAAGCATACTAGACTTCATAAGTGAAGGGAAAATAAGATACTTTTCAGACAAGCAAATAATGGAATTCATTACCAACTGACCTGCCTTATAAAAGGTCCTTAAGGAGTGCTAAATCTGGAGAAAAAAGACCATTACTGTCCCCCACAAAAGACATTTAAGAACATAGATAACTGAAACTATAAAGCAACCACACAAGCAAATCTGCATACTAACCAGCTTACAAGCTGACCCATCTGATGTGCAATGACACCCATAGACTCAAAGTAAAAGGATGGAGAAAAATCTACCAAGCAAATGAAAACCAGAAAACAGCAGGGGTTGCTATTATAGTTGCAGACAAAACAAATATTAAATGAGTAATGATCAAAACAGACAAAGATGGGTATTATTCAATGGCAAAAATTACAGTTAAAGAAGAAAACTATCTTAAATATATATGCATCCAACACAGAAACATCCAGATTCATAAAACAAGTTCTTACAGACATATAAACAGACATATATAACCACACAACAATAGTGGGTGATGTCAACATCCCAATGGCAATATTAGACAGATCGTCAAGACAGAAAACTAACAAAAATATTCAGAACCTGAACTTGACATTTGATCAAGTGGACCTAACATACATCCACAGAATTCTCCACCCAAAAACAAAAAATATCTTCTTCTTATCTGCAGATGGTACTACTCTGATATTGACCACACAATTGGCCATAAAACAATTATCAGAAAAGTTTTTTAAAATGAAATCATACCAAGCACATTCTCAGGAAGCAGTGCAATAAAACTAAAAACCAATATTAGGAAGATCACTCAAAACTGAAAAATTACATGGAAATTAAACAACCTGCTCCTAAATGACTTTTGGGTAATCAATGAAATTAAGACAGAAATCAGAAAATTCTTTGAAACCAATGAGAACAAATATGCAAAACACCAGAATCTCTGGAAAACAACTAAAGCACTGTTAAGACGGACGCTTATAGTGCTATCAACATCAAAAAGTTAAAATGATCTCAAATTAACAACCTAACATTACACCTAGAGGAATTAGGTATACAAGGGCAAACTAAACCCAAAGCTAGCAGAAGAAGTAACAAAAATCAGAACTTAACTGAAGGACACTGAGACACAAAATCACACAACAAATTAACAAATCCAGGAGTTCATTATTTGAAATATAAATAAGACTGACAGACTACTAGCTATACTAATAAAGAAAAGAGAGAAGATACAAATAAGTATGATCAGAAATGACAAAGAAAACATTATAACTATTTCCACAGAAATATGAGAAAAACCCAGAGACTGCTATGAACACCTCTATATACACAAACTAGGAAACCTAGAAGAAATGGAAAATTCCTTGAAACATACAATGTTCCAAGATTGAATGAGGAAGAAATTGATCCCTGAACAAATAATGAGTTACAAAATATAATCAGAAAGAAAAAGTCTACCAACCATAAAAAACAAAACAAAAACCAAGATCAGACAGATTCACAGACAAATTATACCAGATGTATATCAGCTGGCACCATTCCTACTAAACCATTCCAAAATTTTAGAAGGAGGGACTCTTCCCTAACACATTCTACAAGGCCAGTGTCATTCTTAAACCAAAACCTGGCAAAGACACAATGAATAAAGAAAACTTCAGGCTAATATCTTTGATGAACATTGACGCAAGAATTCTCAACAAAATACTAGCAAACTGAATCAAGCAGCATATCAAAAATCCAATCCACCACAATTAAGTAGACTTTATCCTTGGGATGCAAGTTTGGTTGAACATACCTAGATCTATAAATACGATTTATCACATAAACAGAGCTAAAAAAAAAAACCCCACATAATCATCTGAATATATGCAGAAAAAGCTTTCAATTAAATTCAACATTCCTTCACATTAAACCTTCATCAAACTAGGCATTGAAGGAACGTACCTTGAAATAATAAGAGCCATCTAGGACAAACCCACAGCCAACATCATACTGAATGGGCAAAAGCTATTAATAGCAGGATTCTCCTTGAGAACTGGGATAAGACAAGGATGCCTACTCTCACTACTCCTGTTCAACACAGTACTGGAAGTCCTGGCCACAGCAATCAGGCAAGAGAAAGGAATGAAATGTACTCAAATAGGATGAGAAGAAGTCAAACTATCTCTCTTCATAAATAATATGACTGTATATCTAGAAAACCTCATATTCTGCCCAAAAGTTCCTAGATCTGATAAACAAGATCAGAAAAGTTTCAGGATACAAAATTATGATGAAGATGCCAAAAGCAATTGCAATAAAAACAAAAATTGACAAACAAGACCTCGTTAAACTAAAGAGCTTCAATACAGTGAAAGAAACTAGCAGCATATTAAACAGTCTATGGAATGAGAGAAAATATTTGCAAATTATACATTCAACTATAGTTTAAGAATTTGTACCCAGGATTTATAAGGAAGTTAAAAAATTAACAACCAAAAAACAAACAACCCTGTTAAAATGTGGGCAAAGGACATGAACTGACACATTTCAAAAGAAGATATACATGTGGCCAATAAGCATATGAAAAAATGCTAAATATCACTATTTATTAGAAAAATACAAATCAAAGCCACAATAGTACCATCTCACACCAGTCAGAATATCTACTATTAAAAAGTCAAAAAATAACAGATGCTAGCAAGGTTGCAGATAAATGAGAATAATATACAGTGTTGGTGGGAATGCAAATTAGTTTGGTCAGTGTGGAAAGCAGTTTGGCAATTTCTCAAAGAACATTAGACAGAATTCAACCCAGCAATCCCATTATTGGGTATGTACCCAAAGGAATATAAATCGTTCTAACATAAAGAAATCATGTGTATATTTATCACAGAACTATTCACAATAGAAAAGACACATAATCAACCTAGATGGTCATCAATGGTGGACTGGATAAAGAAAAAAACAGTATATATACACTGCAGAATACTACACAGCCATAAAAAGAACAAAATCATGTCCTCTACAGCAACATGAATGGAGCTGAAGGTCATTATCCGAAGTGAATTAATGCAGGAGCAGAATATTCCATGTTCTCACTTATAAGTAGATGCTAAACATAGAGTACACATAGACACAAAGAAGGGAACAATATAGACAAGGGCCTATATGAGGATGGAGGGTAGGAGGAGGGTGAGGATTGAAAACCACCTATTGTATACTATGCTCACTACCTGGGCAAGGAAATAATCTGTATACCACATCCTCGCAAAACACAGTTTACCCACGTGACAAATCTGCATGTGTACCCCCAAATCTAAAGTAAAAGTTGATAAGAAAAAATCATTTCACAAAGCAAAAAAAAATTATTTTTTATTTTATTGTAAATTGTCAAGTTATAATTCTATGTATTTATGCAGTACAAAGTGATGTTATTTTACCTATATATATATATGAATGACAAAAATGAAGCTAATGAACATTTCCATCATAAAACACATTAGTAAAAATGAAAGAATTACAATAAATGAATTGTAAAATATGTAATATATAAAATAAAGGAAATATAAATTTATATATACATAAATACATAAAATAAATGAAACATAAAACTCTAGAAACAATAAAAGGAGCCTCAAAGTAAACTAAGAGAAAGTCAAAAAAGGAAAGGTTATAACAGAGATAAAAGCAAACATTAATGATGCAAGAATATGAAGAATGAGAGACCTAATTAAATCAAAATCTAATTTTTCAAAACATTAACAATGTAAGTAAACTGCCGGTTATACTGATCAAGAAGACAAGGATGAATGCCCACCTCCAAAAAAAGGGAAAAGAGAAATAACCATTGAAACAGTAGAAGTTAAAAGAATGAGAGATCACGTTGCAGACCTCTAAACCAAAAACTCAGTAATCCTATTAAATATAGAGAGATTGGGTGATTGAGGAAGGGATTTGGAGGGACACTGGTCAAAGGATACAAAATTAAAGTTACATAGGAAGAATAAATTAAACAGATTTACTGTATAGAATGGTGACTAAAGTTAATGATAATATTTTGTATTCTCAGAAAATGTTGAGAGTGGATGTTAAATATTTGTACCACAAAAATGACAACTATGTGAGGTAATGCATATTTTAATTAGCTAGATTTAACCATTTCAAAATATATATGTACTTCAAAACATCATGTTTACTTGATAAATGCAGTTTTATCTGTCAATTAGAAATAAATGAGTTTAGAAAAAAATGGAGAGCTTAAATGGAACAGATACCATAGATGAAACAGAGGAAGTTATAAAGAAATTACTCTACAAAAAGTACTAGTACCAGAGGTTTCATAGGGAAATTCTGTTACAGTTTCAAAGACCAAGTAGTTTAAATGTTCTAATATTTTTATAAAGCAATAAATATGAAAGAACACTTTTTAATTCTTTTTATGAAGAAAGTATAACGCAGATGCCACATCTGGCATAGACAGTACAGGAAAAAAGTTACAAACCAATATCACTAATTAATATCAATGCACACATATTAAATATTAGCAGCACCACACAAAAAACAGACCATGATCAAGTGTTGACTCATCAATAGCTCACACTCATTTTTGCTCAAATACTGATTCTTGCCAACTCCTTCTCTCAATTTAATGATTGTCTCCCTATTGAATGCTCCTGATTTTTACCTAACTTAAATTCTTTAGGTCAACAAATCTCTTATATTTCTTCTTAGTCTCCCCTGCATAATTAGCATAAATAGAACACATTTAAAGCACTAAAACGAACATATAATTTGAGTAGTCTGAAAACTGAATATTTTTAAACTGTAAATTAACTCTGAGAGAAATTTGTAATCTTCCAAGAAGACAACTACATGCAATTCATGTATTGTATATTGAAACAGTAAACAGAGTTTATATTCAAATACTATAAGAATAAATATAAGCTAAGATGCTGTGGGAATTTAAAGAAGGCAAATATCAGTAAAAGTAGTGTTAAAGAAGCACTTATTGGAAAAATAAGATGACCCTTAAAAATTGTATGACTTATTTAAATACACATAGTCCTAAAAAGTATGCCGTATATAATAAAAGTATGAAGGCTATGACTTGCTACCTTATCCTATTAAGATAAATTTAAAATTCTGGGTTGGGAGCGGTGGCTCATGCCTGTAATCCCAGCATTTTGAGAGGCTGAGGCGGGCTGATCACGAGTTCAGGAGAACTAGACCCTCTTGGGCAACATGGGGAAACCCTGCCTCTACTAAAAATACAAAAATTGGCTGGGCATAGTGGTACGTGCCTATAGTCCCAGCTACTCAGGAGGCTGACACAGGAGAACCGCTTGAACCTGGGAGGTGGCAGTTGCAGTGAGACGAGATCGCGCCACTGCACTTCAGCCTGGGTGACAGAGTGAGAGTCTGTCTTAAAAAAAAATTCTGCAACTGCATTTGAAATATATTAATACGCTAATTCTTGGAGTGAACAAAAACAAGACCTGAAATAAAATCTCAAAATTAAAATATAAAATAGTATAATCTGTAAGTAGAGAGTGAACAGGAAGATTATTCAAAATATGATAAAATAAAATGAAAAAATATAATGTTTAGAAACACCATTCAGTAATTTGCAGAATACTTCATAACCTAAAATCAATGAGATATAGATTTAGAATTTTAAAAGATACGAAAAAGTTCTAAGACTTGACATTTAGTGAAAAACAAAGATAATCAGAAAGAGAGTCTCTTCAATTCCATTTCAAAATTATTACCATTATCCCAAGAAAGGGAGTAGAAGGCACTCTGCTTTTGAGAGATCTAGCATAGGTTTATTCTACCGTATTCGTACAAATGCTACCTGAGTATTTCACTTCAGTGGTGGGCCTCTCTCTCCTTTAGATTCTCACAAACCATTAGCCTAAAAAGCATGTCAAACTCTGAAAACATGGGCAAATATGAGACTGATGCTTTCTTAGAGTTGCCAAAAATAATGAATATTTCAATATGTTAATTTCATCTGCACTCTATCAAAAATATATACCTAGCATATAAAATGCTTTAACAATCATAAGTAAAATGGAATCATAATACTCACATTTAGTTAATATTTGTATTAAACTTTTAAGTACACATGTAAATACTTAAAACAATATATTCACACAATACTTTACACAATTTCTTCTACCACCTAGATTTTATGAAACTTAAGTATGATAAAATTGATAAATCTAAAGAAATGACTGAGTTACAATTTGTAAAAATAGGTTTGTATATATATTCATGTGGTATATGTATTCATTTCTATATTTTATTTTCATGTCAAATTATATTAAATATATTTGGCAATAAGCCAAAATTGTATATGCACAAATGACCCATAAAATGTATGCTGAAAATTGAGGGAATGAAAGAATTAAATAAAACTTAAGCAATTAAAAAATCTGTATTTGTTATATCTCTAGCAATTATGAGACAACATCATTATAATTTCCTAAATTTGCTTAAAACTTCAGTCAAGATGCCCTCTCTTTCTAAACAATTTTTTCCCAGCATGGACATTAAAGAGCAGCTCTTTACGTTATACAAGTTTCTGGTGACTTCATTAATACATGTTCCTTCATTATTGAAACTATTGTTGATTTATGAAGGCATATGAAATAAATGAACTAATTTCCTATCTGACTTGTAAGATGCAGATACCATTTTATAGGAGATGAACATGCAATAAGTAGTTTCTTTTTCCATTAGCACATGGGTTGGTAAATTAATAATTACAAATAATAATTTTCATTTATAATTTGATGGCACCAAAATATTTTAGTAAAGGCAAGAGCTGTCTAGAATTGTTAAAATATACCATTTTATTTACTTAACAAATGAAATATATACTGTTTTATTAGCAAACAAATTATCCCTTACTCTTTCTTACCTTACGTTTAGTAAAGAAATGGGAACCTAAGCAGAGAATATGTAAACAAATTACTCAACATCTGGGTGCATGCTAAAACAAGGAATATCTAAGACCTTCACCTCTAACTTCTTTTATGTCTAAATTTTAGTTACTAACAACATTCAGTACTGAATAAAGTCTTCTTTTGTATAAATTTTGGATTCTACTTTACACTTGTCTGAGCTTCCTATATGAAGCAACAAATAAACTATGATTCTTAAATAAAGCTCTAATTCTTGGGACAGTTTCAAACTTTTAAATTACATTTTTATTTGTGTTTTTACTATAATTTATTAGACTACCCAAAGGGAATAACTCAATAGACGCTTATTAATGAATAAATTCATTACTTCTTAATTAATTAAAAATTGTATTTGTTCATCCAACCATCAACAGACAAAATAAGGAGAAATATATGATTCACTACTATAAATCTGTTAATAAAAGAAGCATTTTTATTCTCATCAAATTACATAAAAGTTAAGAAAACATGGAAATTTCAAAACTACTACAATTTACATTAACTTATATAATCATTTACTTTGCCATTTGAATAAGCAACTCTTATAGAGCAATTACAAAAATAAAGGCATTTTGAAGAATTAGTAAAAATTCTAAATTTCAACCTACAGCTATATGCACAGAACCCACTGAGTGCTGAATATTCATTTGTAAGGCAATATCTAAAGATCTGCTTTAATCCTCTATTCTGCATTGATTCAATATTGATTTAGGGATTCTAGTAACATTATTTAACAACATGAAACAAGAGTCCAGAGTAGAAGTACACTCTTAAGTCACATATACCTTTATTATCTATTGAGAGATTCTGAAATATCTGCTATGTTAAGTCATTACATACTAATATTTCATTTGATCAATTATTGTAAACATATTGCCTTCTGAGATCATGGACACTAATGACTTCTTAAAAGTATACAGTAGTTCACAATTCAAACCCAAAATGTAATACTCATACTTTAATGCCTTTGCCAAAAGTTAATTCAATTATTTTTAAAATTTCTGAAGTAGATGTTCTTAACAAACCCTAAAAGGTAATATTTAATTGTAATTGCAAACAAATCTAGTTAGATTTCTTTCAAATGACTAACTTTTACACACTTCCAGTTTGGGTTTAAAATGGAAGAGTGTCTATAGCTAAGACAAATTTTCTTAATATTGCATAAGATGTAAATAGGTTTGTTTATAAATTCTTCTCAGTAAATATTTTATGAATGGAAAAATGTTCAGCCTTAATATTAATACTAATAAGATGATAGCAAAATAAAGCAAGTGTGAGTTAATAGTGGTAGAATGGGATCTGGTGTCAAATTGACCAGTCTTATATCTCAATTCCATTGCCTACTGTATGAAATTAAACAAGTTATTTTGTTCATTTATAAAAATTTAGATTAAAATATTTTATAAGTTAGGAATAACAGAGCTAAATCATGTAAAATACCTTGAATAATGCCTGGTATATAATATCCAATCAGAAATTTGTTTATATACTTTAATCAAATAATTTAATTTTGGTACATATGTGTAAAAGAAATCATTTTCCAAAATAAAAGATGAATGCACACAAAGATATTCATTACCTTATAATTTTTTAAAATGCAAATAACTCCAAATTTCCAGCAATAGACAATGGAAATATATGGTATTTAAAAAAATTCTCATAGTATTACAAACAATAATGAATGTTATATTAAAACTAAAATTGTTTATGATATGTTATATAAAAACAAGGGTAGTTTATAAAAGAACATTATGTTACAAGGGCAACCATCTAAAAATATCTGTGGGATTATTATGATATTTAACAGGACTGGATTATAATTTTTCAAAGAGTTTCATTAGATTTCAAAATATAATTAATGACTTTTAAAAATTAATAATATAATTAATAATATAAAGAAATGAAAATGCTTCTTTGCTCAAATTTATTTTACCACTGGAAGAGTTTAAAATGTTTATCATAAGAAATTTTCTTAGAAAAACGGATTTTACACTTATACCATCTCACCTAATTCAAACAATTTTATTGCTTGTAAAAGATTGCTCTGGATAAGGCATTAGATAATAGCATTTTGGATAAGGAGTCAACAAACTTTTTTTAAAAGAACCAGACAGTAAATATTTGCAGCTTTGTGAGCCAGATGGTCTCTGGTTTTACTACTCAATTCTGTCAATGTCTTATAAATGTAACATATCTTCCTTGTCTGAATTTCCAGAACATCTGTACCTATCATAACTAGTATTATCTTATAGCTATTAGAACATCTGCCATTCTCTATATGTTTCTTACATATTTGTTATATATTATTCACATTTATAATTCTAATTAGCATAGTTAATACATCTTTAATTAACTTATAAAATTGATTAACAATTTCTAATACTACCTTTTGAATTTATGTCACTCTTGGTTGGTTTAATGGCAAAATAATTGAAACTTTTTTAAAAAGGAAAAGGTATATTTGAAAATACATATGATAACTTCCTCAAGCATATAAAAATTTGAAAGACAAGAACCACAAATAATATTATTCTATGTGACAATTTGAAAAATTACATATACAAGGGCAACTTCATCATTACATTTTTGATAGCCTTACTTTTTGAATCATATGTATAAGATAAAACATCCTTGTTAGTAACTACTTAACCAGTAGTTTTCCATATCGTGTGTGTGTTCAAATGACTCATCTATGTTGGAAATGCTAATTTATTTGTGATAAACATCAGTATTAGGATTCACTTCTTTTTCCATTTTGTTCTATATAACTTCACCAATATTAGCAAGGAAATTAACCAGTCTAGAACGGAAATTAGAATTGCAAATTGAAGAATAACTCCTAGCGTCATTCTCATTAAAAAAACTAATCTAAATTATGACATCACTTTGTAGATTGACATAATAGTGAATCGCCAAAACCTGTTTGTTCAGAAACAGGTAATTTAGAGTCAATCTAATTTAATTTAATTTAAACTGTGATATAAAATGTTGATGAACAGCACCATTGTAGGAGAATACAAAGTACTTAAGTTCAATACACTTTCTTTTTTTGAAGTTATTAACACTACTGCTAAAGTAGTAATTTTCTTCTATTTTTTATTGTTAAGATTTAATTGCATGGCATTATAAATCATGAAGAATAAGTGCTACCAAAATAAAATCTCATATTAGAAACTCATGCAAATGAACTCAATGGTATGATTCCATCATTCCAAAACAAAAATATTTTTTCTCTATTTAATTACTACATTATTGAAACATTTATCACATAACACTGCTATATGTCTCAAAATCACAACTGGAATTTCTAAAGGATCTTAAATCCTTAAGAAATTTAAATGCTAAAGAGATTGCCAACCTAAAACATAAAACACTCTATTGAAGACAATGAAGAAAACTTTTGTTTGATTTATATCAGATTAAAATAGCTTTCCAAAGTACATACATTAATCAAATAATATGTTTAAATGGCAGAGGGTCTCAATGGCTAAATTAACATCTGATTAATTCTGTACAAATAGCCACCAACTTAAAATTGCCTACTCTAGTAAGCATATTATGCATTTGACATTTTAAAACATTTCTTGATTTTGAGAATTCCATTCATAGGTGTAAGACTTTGGTACTACAAGAAAATTTTACAACACATATAATTTAGGAACAGTAAAAGAAAAAAACTTCTAATTAGTTATCAAAGTCTTGGTACAGTATTAACAAAAAATGTTAAAAATCCTCAACAAAGATATTTATTCCTCAAACATCTTTATAAATTATAAAGAAAAATAGAACCAGTGAATTTTGGCAACAATAATGCTGGTAGACTGAGAAGATAAAACTTGCCTTTTAATTAAACAGTTATTATCATTGTCTTTACCACATGAAGTCTTTATACCATAATAATTGCTTGATTGACACATAATTAATACTAAAATGTTTTATAGAATAATAAATTAATAAAAATCTAAAGGCTTTACATAAGAAAGGGACAGGAGGTAGGTAGTAAGGAGTGAAAACATATTTGATAATATAAACTGTAATAAAATATATTTTATATAAAAGAACTATTTTGATAAAACTATAATACTAAGATTATTATTTCAGTCAATATCTTTACTGTTTTTTCATATTACTTTAAATAACTTTCCATTTTTTTGCCCTAAATCAAAAGATAAACATATACATGTATCTAATATCTTAATACTATATATGTAATAGCCTTACCCTTAAGTGTAGGTGGAATCTGTGAATATAATGGAAAAGTCACTCTCTTGATTAGGTTACGTTATACGCCAAAGGTAGTAGAATGGTTACTCTTATGATTATTGAATTTTATCAGTCTCCATTATAACCAGCTGAATAAAGAGATTTAAAGGAAAAGAGATTGTATAACTGGCCTAAAAGAAGCACAGTGCTGTGTTGTAGAGAGGGTCATGTGGCAGGAAACAGTGGCCATCACCTAGGGGCTAAGAGCCCCTAGCTAACAGTAACAAGAAAAACACTTAAGACCTACAACTTCAATGCACTGAAGTCTGTCAACAAACAGAAGTCCTTTTGCCTCTGATGAGACTGTAGCTCAACAAACCATAATTTGAGCCTTGCGAAACCTTGAGGACAGGACCCAGTTAACCCATGCCCAGATTCCTGACCAATAGACACTATAAAATAATAAATGATTCTTGTTTTAACCTGACAAGTTTGTGCTAATTTGCTATACAGCAAGAGAAACTAATTAAGGTACGTACTATTATCATCTCCCATTTGACAGAGGAAGAAATGGAAAGACTGCAACTTAAACAACAACAACAAAAAAAAACCCTTGTAATTAAAGAACTTCAAATTGAGGTAGTAGTCTGACTTAGAACCTGCGTTCTTAATACTTACTGCTTACAATGAGAAGGCAAACAATTGTCACCCATAAGTAAGATAAGAATATTTACATTAGAACTGGCATTGATGAAAAATGTTATATATAACTCACTGTGAAGCAGACTAATTGCATTTTTTAAAAATCATAACTGAAGCCTTCTTACTTTAATAATAATTACATTATTTCCCAGTCAAATCTGTAATAGTTTCATGATAACAAGTATTTGTTGACTTTTGATCACCAAATATCTCCTGACCAAACAAATAATTATTTCATCAGATATTTTTTCCTTATTGGGGTTGTGACTCCAAGTCCCATACCTTCCAGCATAGAAGTCAAAAACTATTTTCCAGGAGATTTTTTTTGCTTGCACCACTGTATGTCAGGACGAAGTTAGACAGGTGACCTAAATTTGCCAGTGGACTCATTCACTTGAGATTTTAGATCTTAAGTGAATATTTATAGGTTGGGTTGGAGAAATAATGAGATTTTATTCAATACAGCAGGCATGCCCAGTTAAAAATGTCAACTAATGCACATAACTGAAAACTGCTAGAACTGAAAGCTTTCTGCTTATTGAAAACCTGATGATTTATTCTTCCCTTTCATGTTGTTAGCAACACTTTATGCTAACAATAGATTTCCTTCTGTTTGTTAGTCAAGCATGATTTCTGTTTCTTATAAAAAAATCTTACTAACAAAACAACTTACTATAAAATTTCATTTTGGGAGAAGAAAGAATTTCGGTTATTATTAAATAAGAAAACAATGTGCTTTTTGTAAATACAAGGGAGAAATCTTTTATTGTACTAATAAACTATCTACATTGCATGTTAAATCTTTTTTAAGAGTATAATAAGAAAGAATATTTTATCTACACATTCCTTTCTCCAGAGAAATATATTACTCATCTCTTAATTGAAAAACTATTCCTTTAGTTAGCTCAACTAAGTACTAAAAATATTTTAAAAATATATAGTTTCTTCTGTAAAGGATTTTAAGGGCTGATAGGGGATAAACAAGTGAAACAATAAACATAAATAAACTTTGAAAAGCTGAATATGCAAGTTGTAAGAAAAGAGTAATTGCTAGTAGTTAGGTATAAAAGGAGGTTATATTCACAATTAAACAAAGGCTAAGCACAAGTTAACAAGCTTAAGGCCAGAAAGGTCATTTGAAAGAAATAAATACAGAATGTAAAAATGATGAGTAAAAAGAAATAAATGAGAGAGGACAGATGTTTGGGGAGCTGAAAGTAGTTTGATATGTAGATTTAATAAAGATAAAAAAGAACATCTCCTAAAAATAAAAGTGTCAGTAAAGAGATCCTTTATGTAAATGTACATGCACAAACTACTACAATTTCAAAAAACAAGAAGAAAATCTGACAATATTAAAAAAAGAAACACATCATCAAAAATAGTTGGAAATCTCCATAATCTTCTCAGTAATTGATAGAAGTAGAAAGAAAATCAGCAATAATCTCAGACACTAAATAACAGTCAAATAAATATCCACATGACATTAAAAGAATAACAAGAGCAGAAGGCACTTCGCTTTTTAAGCACATGGATTTTCTGCAAAATAAAATATATGCCCAAAAAAGTCTTAATAAAATAAAAAGGATTAAAACCATAGATTTCCTCTGACAATAGAGAAAACTGAATTGGAAATTAATTAAAAGTAGACACTGGAAATATCCCAAAGTATATGAGAATTAAATAAAACATTTCAGAATAACTTACACATCAAAGAAAATAACACAGAGAAAAATCAGGAAATATTTTGGACTAAATAAAAATGAATACACAACACATAAAAACATATAAAATGTGATCAAAGCAGTGCAGAGAGGTTAATTTATAGCTGAAGAGCATATATTAGAAAAAATAAAAGTTCTAAAATCAATGATTTAAACTCTCACTGTAGAAAGATGTGAAACAAGAGTGAATAAAATTAAATATTTTGTCTTTGCTTGTTATGTTGAGCAGTTATAATTTTTGTATGACTTGTCGTAGAAGTAATCAACCAAATACACATAAGTAAAAGATAAAGGAGTAAATTTATCTTAAATATTATGGGAAATTTTTAAATAGGTAAGGTAAATAATGAGAAGATCAAAAACTCTCTTAAATACCAATTTGTAATAATTTAGAACAATTATTACAGTGTAATAGCTACAGTTTTGTTTCACATTACTATGTCATTTAATCATCATGATAACCCTATAAGTAAGTACTATTAGTAATCCTCATTTTATAGATTGGGTAATTGAAGCTCAGATGAATGATTGTCTTCACTGAAATTACAAATATGGGAAAGACAGATGCAACAGAAATTGAAGAAACAGTTATTCCAAATGGAGAAAAGAAATCAGTGAGATATGCCACAGCGAATTAAATACTATAAGGACTAAGAAGTAATCCATTGACACTAGATTACTTCCATTGATAACAACTAGAATCACTGCTGACATCACAACTGACAAACTGATAGGTCTAGTTTAAAGGTGTTTTGCTACATATTAACTTCCTAATTTTCAAAATACATTACATAATGTATATAAATAATAGCATTTCATGATAACAATTGAAAAAGGCATAAATATTCTAGAACTTTACAACTGGTCTCTAATCATATTTATAATCTGTTTTCTGTTCTCTTTCACTGTAAATGAATATACATAGAAATTGGTACTCCTATGAAGGGTGAAGATACTTTACTTCTGCTTAAAATTATCCTCCATTTTTGATGCCTATAATATATGTATAAGATGGAAAAGAGAAGGTTTTGTTTCATGTGCAGTGATGCAAAGTACATAATTAAAATAGTAGTTTAATAAGACAAGGATTATTCATTATGATATTAACTAATTTCAATCATCTCCACAACTCATTAAAATGAAAAAAACATTAAAAACATCATAAGATCCCTGATGATCTTCTTTAAAAACTTCTATATCTCCCTTCCATCCCTCCTCTATTTCACCCACGACAGTCCCTAACCTCCAGGCATCTATTAACCTGAAAATAATGGCTCAAAACTTCCCAAATCTTATAAGATATATGGATGTTTAGACCCATGAAGCTGAACATCACCAAGCAGATTCAATCTAAAAATGACTTCAGAATCAGATCATGACCCATCACATACAAGAGAATACTTCTAAGGATATCAACAGATTTCTCAGCAGAAACCTCACAGGTAAGGAGTGAGATGATATATTCAAAATGCTGAAAGAAAAATACTGCCAACCAAGAATACTGTACCTGGCAATGTTGTTCTTCAGAAATGAAGGAGAAATAAAAGCTGACAAGCAAAAGCTGAAGAAATTCATCACTACTAGATCTGCCTTACGATAAATGGCAACAGAATTGTTCCGTAAGGAAGCCCAAAGTTAGCAGAAGGAAGGAAATAATAAAGATCATGGCAGAAATGAAATACAGGATAGAAAAACAATATAAAAGATAAACAGTTGGTTCTTCAAACAATTTTAAAAATTGACAAATCTTTCACAAGACTAACCAAGGAAAAAAGAGACAAGACTTAAATTATAAATGTATAAGGAGACATTACTACTGTCACCATAGATACCAAAAGGTCATAAAAAATGACGGTGGGCAATTTTATACCAACAAACTACATAACTTAGAAAACAATGAATAAATTCCTAGAAAAATACAACTTGCCAAGACTGAATTATGTGAAAATAGGAAACTTGATCACACCAACAATAATTAAGGTGATTGAATCAGTTATAAAAAACTTCCCAACAAAGAAAAGCCCAGGAATAGATGGCTTCACTGGTGAATTCTAACAAACATTTAAAGCATTAACACCAAGCTATCTCAAACTCTTCCAAAAATATGAAGTAGAGTGAATCCTTCCAAACTTACGCCGTAAGGCCAGCATTTCTCTGACACTCAAGTCAGACAAAGAGACTACAAGAAAAGAAAATCAATGGCATTTCAGAGACGTTGGTAAAAGGATACAAAATTTTAGTTAAATAGGAGGATTAAGTTGAAAATTTCTATTGTACAACATGGTGACTATAGTTAATAATGCTGTATTCTGTTATTTAAAAAATAAATACAATAGTAAAATATCAGTAAGAGGGAAAACAAACAAACACATGAATACTGTTGTTCTACAGCTTACCATAGGGAACATATGTCAAAAAAAATTATAAGCAAATGTCCTTGATGAACGTAAATGCAAATATCCTAAACAAAATGCTAGCCAACCACATTTTATTCAACAGCACATTAAAAGTATCATAAAACATGATCAAGTGGGATTCATCCCAGAGATGTACAGATGGTTCAAAATATATGCACCAAAATGTGATATACCACATTAACAGAATGAAAAGCAAAAATCATATGCTCATCTCAATAGATGCTTAAAAAGTATTTGACAAAATTTAACACTGTTTCATGATAAAAAAAAAAAACTTTCAACAAATTAGGTTTAAAAGAAATGTGCCTCAAAACAATAAAGAACATATATGACAAGCCAATAGCTAACATCCCACACTATGGCAAAATGCAGAAAGCTTTTCCTCTAATTTTAGAGAAGAGAAAAGAAAGCCCTGTTTCACTACTTCTATTCAAAGTCGTACTGGCAGACCTAGACACAAAAAGTAGACAAGGAAAAATAAAAGGCATCCAAAGTGGAAAAGAAGAAGAAAACTTATCTCTGTTTGCAGATGACATGCTCTCATACACAGGAAATCCTAGAGACCACCAGTAAACGGTTAAAACTAATAAACTCAGTCCAGTTGCACGATACAAAATCAACATACAAAAATCAGTTGCAATTCTATACATTAACAATGAACTCTCCAAAACAAAAGTTAAGTAAGCAATCATATTTACAATAGAATCAAAAAGGATAAAATACTTAAGTTTAACCAAGGAAATGAAAGACCTGAACACTGAAAATTTTAAAGCACTGATGAAAGAAATTGAAATCATCAAAAATAAATGGAAAACGATCCTATGTTCATTGATTGGAAGAATGAACATTGTTTAAATAGCCACACTACCCAGAGCGATCTACAGAGTCAATACAATTGCTATCAAAATTCCAATGACATTTTTCACAGAAATAGAACAGATTTCTAAAATTCAAAAGGAGCCACAAAAGATTGCAAATAGTCAAAGAAATTTTGTAAAAGAAGAACAAAGCTGGAGGCATCAGACTTCCTGATTTCCAAGTATATTAAGAATCTATAGTAATCAAAACAGTAAGTTGCTGGCATAAAAATACATTAATAACAGTGGAGAAGAATAGAAAGCCTAGAAATAAACCCACACACAGGGTCAACTGATCTTTGACTCAGTGCCAGGAATAAACAATGAGGAAAAGATAGTCTCTTAAATAAATGGTATTGGCAACACTGGGATATCTGTATGCAGAAGATGAAATTGGAATCGCACTTTATACCATACATAAAAATCAACTCAAAATGAATTAAAGATGTAAATGTAAGACTTGTAATTATAAAAATCCTAAACAGAATAAAGGGACTAAGCTCCTTGACACTGGCCTTATCAATGATGTTTTTGGATATGATACCAGAAGTGCAGGCAACAAAAGCAAATATAAACAAGTGGGACTGCCTCAAACTGAAAAAAGTTTCCTTGCACAGCAAAGGAAAACAATCAACAAACTGAAGAGGCAACCTGCACAATAGAAAAAAATATTTGCAAACAATCCATTCAATAAGGAGTTAACATCCAAAATATGTAGGGAAATCATGAAACTCAATAGCAAGAAAACAAAAACCCAATGTAAAAAATGGGCAAAGGACCTGATTGTAGTTTTCTCCAAAGACGACATACAAATGACCAATAGGTATATGAAATGGTGCTCACCACTGCTAATTATCTTAGAAATCCAAATCCAAACCACAATGAGATATCACCTCACAGCTGTTATGATGGCCAATATCAAAAATACAAAAGATAACAAGTGTTACAATGGATGTAGAGCAAGGGAAATTCTTACACACAATTGGTGGAATGTAAACTGGTACAGCCATTATGTAAAGCAGTATGAAGATTCCTCAAAAAATTAAAAATAAAACTACCAATGATCCAGCAATCCCACTACTAGGGATATATTCAAACTAAATGACATCCGTATCTCAGAGATATGGCTGCACTCTCACATTCTTTGAAACATTATTTCCAATAGCCAAAATATAAAAATGAGCTGTGTCCATGGATAGTTGAAGGCATAAAGAAACTGTGATATATATGTCTATATGTTTCATATATATAATACGTATTTATATACATACACATACATAACAATAGAATATTATTCAGCCTTTAAAAAGTAGGAAATCTGGCCATTTGTGACAATACAGAAGAAACTGAAGGACATTATGCTAAATAAACAAGTCAATCACAAAAAGACAAATATTGCATGATATCATTTGTAGGTGGAATTTGAAAAACTTATGAACTTATTGAAAGGGAGTACAATGATGGCTGCTAGTGCTTAAAATCATAATTAAAATAATTTTACTGTGTTTTTTATAATATTATAATTTAAAGTTTATTATAGTCTTATAAATAAACACATATATTAATACTTCTTGCTTTAATATATCATATTCCTTAGGCATAATATAATGAGTTAAATACAGAGGAGAAATTAGGCCTACATATCTTGTCCATCTCAATTATTTTCCACCCTGTATTATTTTCAGAGAGTGGAGTATTTCAACCTCATTACACAAATTTTGATTTCACTTCCAGAAGAATAAGCTCTCAAAAAAACCCAATTTAGAAAGTTAATTTCTAACCATTAAGTATTCAAGAACATTCTAAAATAACTATGTAATGGCTTTTTCAAAATTATATAAATGAGAAATAAAGGACAGGAAACAATTTAAAATATAATAATCATATCAATTTTAATTACTATTTAGTTAATTCTATAGATGAACACTTTCCCTTTCAAACATAACTGAATAAAAGAAGTGAAATTTGATAAATATTTCTCTATGAATCTTAGGAAATAAAGTTATATATCCTCAATATTAAGATTTTAAAGACAAAATATTTATGGTATTTTTCTTACTGTATCAACATCTAAATCAATCACTATACAGTGAAGAAGTAAATTTCTCAAATTAATTTCCAAAAGTTTACCGAATAGTAATTTATACTCATATTTCTTGAACAGTTCAGTAATTACCTTAAGTGTTAAATCAACCTTAAAAATAAGAAGAAAAATTTTTCCAATAAACATGATTTTAAAAATTACTCACTTTCCACAAATCATATAGAAATTAATATAAATAAAACCTGCAAACACTTCTAGTTACAGAGCATATGCTGTAATTTACTAATACATAGGGAAGGGATGATCTGAAAATCTTTTTAAGATTTTAAAACATAGAAGCCATGAACGGGGATTGATATATATATATAAGCTATTCAAATAATTAATGTAAATTAAATCTAATCAATCAATTGTAAAGGAATGAATAAATCCCAACATTCCAATAGATAGGCTTTTCCTTCATGAAAATAATATAAATTAAGAACATAAACCTTGACTACAAGATAGAAAGAATATTCCAATTCTTTCTTAGAAGTAAATCTGAAGTCTTCAGTAACAATAACAAAAATTAAATGAAAAACACATATATAATATAGATTAGGAAATTAATCATGTGAGGTAATGGGTCTTAAAGTGGTAACTTAAATACCACTAATTCTAAATCTTTAATGAAAGATCAGATTATTTTCAGAATGTGCTAAAGTAAAAATAAGATTACTTAAACACAGAAAATAATTTCAAGTGGGGTTATATGAGAAGGTTATTTATTTAATCCTCACTTAAAGTATAGAATAAATCAGAAAACGAAAACATTTCAGTTATTTCAGGTTTTGCTGCATTTCTTAGTACATAATAATCACTGAAATATTTAAATATAGAGTTTGTGGGTTCCATGAGTGTTTTATGGAAAAATTCATCATCACTGACATTCACAGACCTTTATTTATCAAGGGTCAATACAGTTTTAGTATTAGTCAAGTCAAGAAATACACATATACCATCACTTTGGACAAAAGTGTCATTCTTTTTTTAATGAAATGAAGGTCATTAGAAGTAAATACTCTTAACACTTACCTGTATTTTAATAGGCCAGGAAAAGTTGCTGACGTACACATAGAATGTAATGTTAGGATTGCTTCTAAAGTTAAATTTTTCATAGGAAAAACTATCTCTGTATTCCTTTATATTATTCTTGGAAACTATAGGAGTCTCTTCCCCAGATATTGTTCCAGCTAAAATGTAAATAATTTAAATAATTAATATTAGGAAATATCTTTATAAATTTTAAAATGCATATTACACTTGGTTTTTTATAATTGCTTTTATAAAAATATAATTATCAAAATATACTCATGTTTATAATTTTGAATTAAAGAAAATAAGATTGACATAAATATGGAAATAAATTTAGTATAAAAGTTATTTTAAAAAATGCTACCGCTGATTAAATGCTATGTACTAGGCAGCAGTTTAGAGACTTTATAATATTTTTTTAAAACCAATAATATCCCAGAGGTATTATTAACTCTATTTTCCAGATTCAAACCTGAGCCTCAGAAAGATTAAAGCACTTGCCCCAAGTTTATAGCTACTAAGCAGTAAACTCCTCTTTGGAACTCAGGTACATATGACTCTAGAAAATGAGCTCATTCTGTTTACAAGTCCACAGAGCATTTCAAAACAAATCAGATCATACTTTTGTGTGTCTCAATCTAATTTAAAAATGTAAAAACAAATCAATTTATTTGTCCTACCACAAATTGAACACTCACTGCTTTAAATAAATTGGGTGGAGGCCATAATTTAAAACAGGAGCTAAAGGCTCAATTAGTTAAACAACTACTGAGTGCTCAATAAGCATTTACCAAAGTTAATGAAATAGAACAAAGCATTTCCAACAATCTTAGCAATACTTTCACCTTAATCAATAGTAAAAATAAGTAGAATTAGTATACTAGGTAACTGAATTAATTTTTAACTAACCACCTATTCCATAATCACCTTGTGTGCTTTTATAAAATGCAGATTCCATGACTCCATCTCCAAACCCGATAAACAAAAATTTCTGAGGTTTGGTCTGGGACTCTGAAAGAACAAGTGATTTCTGGCATACTAAAATCATCGTTCTAAAGTGATCAGAAATGTATTACAGACATTTTGTAGATAGATTTTTAAACCCTTACAGTTTTTTACTGGTCTGAAATAACTTTCAAATTAACAGGATAAGTTATTATAAATTTTTCATTAATAAAACTCACAGTGCCAACATTTTACTATGTGTTTGGCACTAATAGCAACAAAATGTCTATTTGCCTGAATTTTAAGTTTTTAAATGTAATATATAAATTCTGGAATTGCAAAAGATCTGTTAATTCTTGAATTCTATGTATCCATAATATTCTATCTATGAAAATAGCACAATGACTTAATTTTCAGTAATAAAATACAAACTCCTAAGAATCCATGAATTTTCTATAAAAAAAGAAACAACTTCCAGCACATTTGTGCAATAGTATACCTTTGATATAGAAAACAGGTGGCAATAACATTTTTAAAATGAAAGTAAAAATAAAATTAAAATTAAAGTAAGAAGGGCCGGGCACGGTGGCTCATATTCCCAGCACTTTGGGAGGCCGAGGCATGTGGATCATGAGGTCAAGAGACTGAGACCATCCTGGCCAACGTGGTGAAATCCCGTCTCTGCTAAAAATACAAAAATTAGCTGGGCATGGTGGCGTGCACCTGTAGTCCCAGCTACTCAGGAGGCTGGGGCAGGAGAATCGCTTGAACCCAGGAAGCAGAGGTTAGAGTGAATCGAGATTGCGCCACTGCACTCCAGTCTGGCGACAGAGCAAGACTTGGTCTCAAAAAAAAAAGTAAGAATACATTTCATAATTCAACATTAAAATTTGAACAGCTTCTCAGAGATGCTTTTTTAAGTCAGTAATTTAAATTTATTAACCTTATTATGAAACACATGTGTCAGTTTTTTAACTCCTCTGAGCCCTGAAGCTGACAAGAGGGGTTATGTTTTCTAAGTTTGATAATAATAGATATTACTTTAATCAGCATGCACAGAAGAATTTCATTGTTTTATATAAATATTAAGGTTAATAATTACATTTATAGTTTCAATAGTGAATCAAATAATTGTCATTAAAGAAGCAATTTATCTTAATTAAAATGACATTTTATAACATTGCCATTTAAAAATTTAATTTAGCGTATTATATTTGTTACCAATCTAATTTTAACTGAATAAAGGAGAAAGTTAACAAAATAATGAAACTCTCTTTTTTTCTATTTATTATTTTTTATCAGTAACAGCAAAATAATAATGGCATATAATATTTTTAGAATTTCATTTATTTAATTAACAGTAGAAGATAATGTTAGAACAACTTCCAGATAGCAATACATGTAAAGGAGATGTAACATCAACATTTTTTTACCTGTTGAGCCGACAGACCACGTAATGTTGAGATTAAAGTTGTTTGATGCATTAATTGATATATCCAGATTTTTGTTCGGCTATCAGAAAAGAAAATATTAAGGTTAAAAAATAAAAATTACACCAGATATATATGATTTAGTCTACTGATTTAATTATGTCTGTTTTATTTCTTAAACTCTATACATTTTGTAAATATTCAACTGAATATATGTAGATGCCATTTATGCATTTTAATGAAGAAAATGTGTAATAAATTCAAAAATAGATTTCAAGTTTCTCATTCATTTTCTCTATCATAATTTGGCCTTTTGTATGTAAGCCAGAGGATCCTGTAATTTAATATTTTTATTTGAGTCCTCTTTGCTTAGTTGTAAACTAAGCTTAGTTTAAATTGAATATTTGTATTTTGATTCTTTTTGCTGAGTTTAAATGATATAGGTTTGCATTAGTCTCAAGTAATTTTATAACAATATAAGATTATTTTGTTAAAAGACTTCTTGTTAGGTGTATATTTTTTTTATTGCACCCATATTGTCTAGTGCGAAAAATTACATACATAAACTAAAACTTTCAGGTAAAAATGATGAACCTACTCCAAAAAACCAGCAGATCATATTGTTTCCACAGCTATACAGAGAACACTGAGAATTTAATTTTATGTCAGTCAATCCGCTTCTTGTCATTCATTAGTAGAGTACAGACTCTTTCCATTTAATTTCAGGGAAATATGCCTAAGAGATTTTTTTAAATGTTATTGTGATTTTCTTACTCTAAGAGGTAAGGAGCAGAAAGTAGGTATGTTTACAACTATTTTTTCCTGTGGAAAGGCAAAGAATGATGGTCATAATCGGTAAGTTTAGCTTCAAATACTAAGTGTATTATGCTTCATTTTAAATATTATCTACAAAGACTTATAGAAAAATCTATACTGCTAAGATGTAGCTAGTGAAATGGAGTAAGAGATAGGAAATATGTTAATTCATTAGTTTTACTATTTTTCTAAATGATAAAGCAGGTAAGCCAATAGAAGAAAAACCTTCCCAATTCTGAGTGGCTCATAGGAGAAAGTAAATATGGAAGCAACTAAATTCCCCTTTTCTGATATAACAGTCTTAGGGGAAAACTGACAAGCAAATGGCCTTTTCCTCATGAACAGCAGGAGAAATAAAGAACACCATAAAACGTAAAGGCTGCTCAATGATGTGGGATGGCTATCCCATTTGAAAGATGTGTAATCCCCAATCTTATACCTCCAAATAATATCTACTCTTAATAATTTCCCTACATGGAAGCACAGCTTAGCCTCTATGAAGAACTAGTAACAGTGTTCCATATCCATCAAGTGATATTCTCAGTTTCCAGGAGGCAAATAAGATTTCAAGAAGAATGATCATCTTGAAAGAGCATGTAAAATAAAATTTGTTTTAAGGTTGAGTGATTTTCATGCATATTTTTCAGGGTAGTGCATAGTAATATTATGGAGATAGCATGTGAAAATTTGAAGGAGTCAAAGAAAAAAAAACCTTCGATTTAAAATACATAGAGTAATTCAGAAGGATATTGCATTATGCATCATAGTAATATTCATAAATGGCCACAAATGTAAGAAGGAACTTCCTTCTTATTTTCTATTGATTATCAATTGATACTGAATTCTATTGACAAGCTGTTAAGAACTCTTCTGCGGCACATGCCACAAAATGTCAAACATATCGAGATTTTCCTATTTCTTTTAAGATATAAGTGAACAGAGTTGGCATAAATTCAACAGAAGGCCAGAAAAATAATTGAGTAACTCTGACTGTAGCAATAAATGAAAAATACTTTTATTTCAGCATGCAGATAGGTCTGTTCAATAGATTGTGTTGTTCAGTTGTGGTATACAAAATATACTTCAAAAAATATATAATGTAGTCCTAAGAAAAATCCAGATATTAAAGGGAGATATCTGGTAGCAAATGTTGATTTATGTCATAATAAACTAACCAGACTTGAATCCAATAACAGTTTTATATTCAGTAAACAATTTTCATGAAGCAATGAAAAGAATTAGTGAAGAGTCAGATAACCTTAGATTGAAATCTTAGGTCTTTAATGTACAGGCTGATTGATTAGGGGGAAATTACTTTTCCTTTCCAAAAATCACTTTTCTAATCTCTAAAATGGGGATATAATTACCTCCCTCAAGAAGCTCTTGTGAGCATTAAATGAAGTAATTTCTGATAAAACTTTGGTTTCAGCCCATAGTGCTTATAATGGTAGTGTTGCTATGTTGTTATCAATATTAGGTGTAGTGACACGGTATAGTCTTTTTCTCATCTTTCTTCATCTTCATCTTCACCCAGAGGACTGGGAACTCAAAAACAAAACAAAACAAAATTTAAAAAAAAACATGCTTTGAGGAGTGGATTTTTTACTATTAATGAAGAGGTTCCAAAATAACTTTTTCATGAAAGTAAAGCATGGTGAAAACATTGTACCCTTAAGGAAGCTTAAATCTTTATTTTCTCTTGAAATTGCCTCTTCTTAATTATGTGTACCTTATGCTGGATGAGATTAATATTAGCATAACTGTTGTTGCTAAAAGGTCACACAAAATTTTCAATTGATATAAAAAAAACCTATAAAACTGTTTTTGGACTTTTAGTTCATTATCTATCAATTCCAAGTTTAGGCATTGCTGAATTATATGGTACCATAACTAAAGCCATATAAAAAGCATTTAGGGTTTAAAAAGCTATACTGAAAAGTGACACTGTAGTTATCCCAGTAAATGATAAAATCAGTGATTTAGAACATTGTTGGTTAGATATGGATAAGTTTGACAAAATAATGTTATACAGAAATCTATCTAGAAATTGTTCACATGAAAGCGCTAGCTAGAAGTGATGGCCAGTTAAAATCAAATCTGTCAAAATATAGGAAATGTATACATAATTAAGGTATCTACCTTTTATTATTATTTTCTTATAGAATAAGAAGCCTTGGCCAATCATACATAGTAATTTCAGAGATTATTCACAGGTGAATATATCTTTAATTAAAGGGGGTTGCACAAAATGATAATATAAGCATTCTTAGTGATGCCTCTTATGACAGTTTTGCATCCTTAAGTTTCACAGAACACGTGTCTGGTTTCTTGGCTTCAACTGGACAAGACAGCAGAAAGTAAAACAAAGCTGGGACATTGGAAAGCACTTTGAATTGCTGGAAATTAAAGGAGAAAATGGGGAAGACAGAAGCAAACTAGAATTGTGGATAATCTGGACATAAGTGTATGACACTATGGATAATACTGAGGACGAATACTATTCATTTTCAAATTTTGAGTCAGACATCCCTCTTACATTAAATTTTTTAGATCTTGAAACAACCCCACAGGCTTAGAATTATTACTAAACAATCAAGAAGCCAAAAGTAAACACTGACTTCTGATTCATGCTACAACATGGATGAACCTTGGAAACACGCTAAGTGAAATAACCCAGATACAAAAGGACAAATTATTATACTTATATTAGGTACCTAGAGTAAGCCAATTCATAGAGACAGAGAGTAGAATAAAGGGCCTGCCTTTATTCTACGTAATGAATGTAATGAGTATGTAATGAGGCATTATTGCTTAATAAATGCAAAGATTCTGTTAGGGATGATGAAAAAGTTTCACATGTGGATGATGGTGACCATTGCACAACACTGTAAATATACTTAATGCCATTGAATTATACACCTAAATTGATTAAAATACATTTTACATTCTGTATATTTTACTACAATAAAAAATCAATAGTAATTATAGTGTAAGTATAAAAACTTTATCACATTTATAAATGTAGTTTCTGAGATTATTAATATATATTTATAGAAACAGATAATCAAGAAAGGAAGCCTTGTATTTGAAACAAAATATCTTTAAACTCCTTATTTAAAAGTCAAACTTTAAATGCATTCCCCAAGAATATAGTCATTCTTAAAGTCTAGGGAATAAAGAGTAACATAAAATGTAAAATGAACTGTTCTTTTTTTGGTGAGAGGTGAGGCAGAATGCTATTTTACTGGAAAAGAAAAATTTAAGAAATTATATTATTTGTCAGCAAGTCCAATGAACTGTATTAAAAGAAAAGAAGCTGGAAAATGTCAAGATGTTAATATATTTAGAAGTTTCACCTATTTGAAAAACCATTAAATACATGACATGGATTTAACAATATGGATTAATTCATAATAAGAATATTACTTATATTTAACATAACTTCATTTAAAATGTAGGAGTGTTAGTTTTAAAAGAACTAAAATTCAACCCAACTAAACTCTATGGTTGGCATTTCCATTCTCAGGATTTTAAACTTAATAAAGCCTCAGATGGATAGCAATATATGTGTGTTATTTCTAGACAACCCAAGAGTGTTTTACTGAATTGATGGATTGATATTAAAATTTGCAATTAATCTTTCATATTTTAAACTTCAAAAGCTCATACAATTATATCAATGATGTGATAATTTCATTAAAGAAGCCATCATTCATATAACTCAAAGTATGGGCTTAGAAAAAAGACAATAAAAATCTATTACTATGAAATAGTATTAAAAAAAGGAAAATATATTTAATATAATACGCTTTGAATTCATGAGTTTTATTTTTAAAATAAGAACAATCTGTGTTTGTATAATTATAGGCATAAATTTTGCTAGAAGAATATATACAGAGAGAAATAATATAAAATTTAAAATATAGAGCTATTGGCTGGGCACAGTGGCTCATGCCTGTAATCCCAGCACTTTGGGAGGCCAAGGCAGGCAAGGTGAGGAGTTCGAGACCAGCCTGGCCAATATGGTGAAACTCCATCTCTACTAAAAATACAGAAATTAGCTGGGCATGCTAGTGCATGCCTGTAATCTCAGCTACTCGGGAGGCTAAAGCAGAAGAATTGCTTGAACCTGGAAGGCGGAGGTTGTAGTGAGCTGTGATGGAGCCACTGCACTTCAGCCTGCGGGACAAAGTGAGACTGTCTAAAAAAAAAAAATATATGTATATATATACTTGCAAAATCTGTAATATCAAAATCATAAATTATTGAATCACACAGACAGAAAAAAAGTCAGGATTAGTAGTTTCTACAATGGCCCTACAATGTGATAATTCTGACAAGAGGTAAAATCACAATTAAAGATGAAAAAAAAAACTTGTGTCCATTGACACTAGTATAATTATACTTTAAAAGATAACAATCTTTCCTCACCTGTTCTGGGTTTGCTATAAAGTTTATGGCAGTATGGTGACGATCATCTTCCTGTAATAAGCTGAAGGTAAACTGATAATCAATCAAAAGGCTGTCTGTAGGGAGGAGAAAAAGTACAATCCTGAGATGTACTTTAAAAGCTGTCTAAAAAGCAAAAGTTAGGTTACAATATATTGTACACTGAAATTAAAAATGATTATCATTAAATACTAGTGGTCTATTCAGGTCTAACAAAACATAAATTTTTGTCATAAATCAATAGAAAGCAAAACATAGTTACGGAAGAAGTACTAATCCCTTAAAAATTATGTTTATTATTTCTGATGCTATTATAAAACTACAACAAAACATTACAGACATTCTGGAAACTATACAAAGGTAAGAGAATAAAATTAAAATTATCTATAATGTTATAACTAGAGGGAAATACAGTTAACATTTTGGTGCATTTTATTCCAATTAGAATTCTGTAGCTATAAAGATAGAGATTTTCATAAAACTATAACTTTCATAAACTCAAAATTCTATGAAAACATAAACTTTGATGTTTAAGTAATATTTCATCATATACTGTAATGCATTTACTTGTTTTTCTACTGTGGTCACTTCTACTTTCATTAATTTTAAAATTCTATGATACGATTCTGTGATAAACATCATTTTACAGATATGACCTTTATTCACAATGATTCCGGGAAAAGATATTCTTAATTTTGTCCATACATAATGCTGAAACCAAGGTGAAACATTTACATGTTATAGGTCATGAGTGGCTATGCATATTACATGAGGGTGACGTATTGGTCATAAAGTTAAACTGCTACCTTTATAAAAATTATTTCAAATTATTTTAAAGAAATAGAGATGCCTTCTGTCTTTAGGATACATATCTTTTATGTTATACACCTAACCATTAAAAAGTATTAATATAGAACGTACAGATATAATTACAATAACTGAATTTATTTGTAAAACTATTCAGGCATTATTCCTATGCTTACTTGCATACTTTATAGGATTCACCCTATATATTTCTTGTATAATTTAGTGTAAGGCAACATTCTGTATAAGAATTCATAGGCATCCTTATATCTGATAATGAGAATTATGCTATACGTCATAGTTCCAATTTTCTTCTGACTGCCAAAAAAATGCAGAGGAAAATTCAATGTGCCAGTATATTTTAGGCCCTGGAGATACAATAAAAAATAAAAATGTCTGTCCTCTTGAAACTTATAATCTACTGAATAAACATCAGTCTTTTGGGCAAGAATAAACCAGTGAAAAGAAGAGAAATTGCTTAGGTAGGAGTATGCTTCCAGTTTTGAGAAGAAACATTCAGAGAATTTAGATAGTAAATAAATAAGCCATGTAGTCTACCAGAAAAAAATATATTCTAGGCAGAGAGGACAAGTACAAAATCCTCAAAGCAGGAAAAAGCCTTAACTGTGACTCTCTCATAGAGGCTATGGCAGTAACACAGGCAAGAGGTAATGGAGGCCAGGGTAATAGCAGTGAAGATCACAGGAAGTGATCAAATACAGGGAATGTATTTTGAAGGTACAGCAAACAGGATTAGCTAAATAAAAGAATGTAGCCTTTGTAAGAAAGAAAGGCAAAGTTTTATTTGTTTTTTGCTTTTTCTTAAGACCAAGCAAAAATCACCATTAACTTAAATGGAGAATAGGTTTGACTGCAATGGAACTTGGGGGAATAATTAGGAGCTTAATTTTAAACATGTTAAGTTTGAGAAACTCATTGAATGGCCAGATGTTAAGTCAAGCTCAGGAGCATGTGTAGTAGATTACAATTTGTAAGTCATCAGCAATTACATGGGATTGAAAGCCATGAAGGCAGGAAATCGTCTTTGTAGTTAGATAAGCGGTCCAAGAGATTAGCCCCAAAGCTGAACAATGTTAAACAATTAGAGCCTGAAGAGAAACTGCCAAGGAGATGGAGAAATGGGTACTCCAGGAGAGAAAAAGAAACCCAGAATTTAGTGCTATGGACATCAAGTAAATACAATGCTTAAAAGAGCAAGTAGTGATCACCTTTGGCAAATGCAGCTGAGTGAGACTCAAAAGTAGGGCTACAGTCTTGAGAAAGAGAATATCTATTCGGAATTAAGAAAAAAAAATCACTAAGGAAAAGCAAGCACTTCAAAACTATTTCCACAAATTTGCACAAGTATCTTTTTCTAAGACTGAAACTAAGCATTAAGAAGTCAGGAAATAAATGCCCTTTAGGAGGTAGGAATTGGGTGACTTCAGATCTTTGAGCAGTCCTGAGTAAAGGCTGCAATGCCCCAGACCTACAGACATTTTTCTGCCTACATAGACTCCAGCATCTGCCACAAATATGTCCAAACAAATTCTTGGCCAGGAATTCAAGCATGATTTTCTCTCTTCTTGTTTTCTTCTTATTTATTGGAGCTGGAAATACTAGATCACTACTATATATCTTGTGCATGGTAATAATCAATCCTGTCAATTGGACTAAAAATATAACGTTGAAATTTATAACAAAATTAGGAGTATTAATAAATTCAAGTGACAAGAATACCAATCAATGAATGTGAATCACTATAAAGAAAGAAAATTTAGACTTCTACACAGAATGTTTCCATTTAAAGCTGCTTAGAACGAAAGTCTTACAGAAGCCAACTATGCAATTTTCCACTTAACTAGGAGATTATATTTTTCTCCTCAGAATTTCAAAAATCATGATGATATATTTTTGGGAGGTTATGAATGAATAATTTACCTGGCACTTAAACACATAACTTAATGCTGAAATATGCTCTGAACTTCTTAGCTAAGTAGGGTACAGAACATAAAACATTAAAATTTAAAATATGTCTCAAGTTTATGCATAAATGTATGTAACTTGAAAATAAGTTTTTATGCTGCATTAACTACTCTATTATGGTATAAATAAATGACAACATGATTGACTATAAATCAATTTGAATAATTTATCACTTTATTAATAAATACAGATAAATGACAAATTAGCATGAAGAATAAGTATGACAAAGACATGTAAGAAAACTTCATTTTTGTATTGGGAAAATAGCACATTTTATGCCAATTGATAAAAACATTAGTAGAAAAGGAAAAATTGATAAGAGAGAAGAGGGAGGAGGAATTTTAGAACTATCTCCTGGGGTAGGTAAAAGGTGATGAGATCTTGTGGAAAAAACATGAAGACTGAGTATACACAACATGCAGAGAGGAGACCATATTGAAAAGAGAGCAGTAAGGGAAATGTGGCGGTGGGATCATATGGGAGCTCCCTTTTGATTTTTTCTATTTTCTCAATAAAATCAGAAAGACCATCAGCTAAGAAAGAGAATGGAGGATGGGGGATTGGTAAATGTAAGGGCAGAGGAAAGACCTACAACAGTCATCAAAAAGAGGAGAAGTAAATGAAATGAGGAAATATAATATTGATAGCAATAAGAGACAGACAAATTCCTAAGCAAACAGGGACAGGTCCCAGTGAAAGCCAACCATCAAGCCAAAGATAGCCTGAAACCTGAAAATTGAACTGCCAGTTCTCAATAGAGTCCACAACCAGAGTGAGAACTTCTATACTCAACTCACCCACTCTCTCTTGATTGGTTCCTTCTGTATGATGCCTTTTTACTAATCAAATGCTGCTTTTCCCAAGACCACTCATGGACCAGTTATTAAGGAGTAACCCCCCATTCTAAGCCCATAAAAACCCCAGACTCAGTCTCACAGAGGGCTACCCACTTTCAGAGTACCCTACACTAAGAGCTTTCCTTCTGTTGCTCAACAAAATTCTTCTCTAACTTACTCACTCTCTGGTGTCCCCATACTTTATTCCTCTTGGTCATGAGACAAGAACTCAGCACTCACCAAGCTGTGGGTGGTGGAAACAAAAGATCTATAACCCTCTCATTCACCAAACTGTGGGTAGCAGGAACAAAGGAGATATAACCCTTCATCCCACTCACTGAACAACGGGAGCAAAAACATAACTGAGCACCATTCCTTCCTGCTCACTGAGCAACAGGAACAAAAAACCCACTGGGTGCCACTCATTCCCACTAGCTGAACAACAGGAATGAAGAAGCTGCAACAGTATGAGATTGGTGAACATATATCTGAAGTGAGACTGGCTAGCATATTTTCATGTTTTTCTACAGCAGTGTTCAAAGAAAGCTTAGAAGTTAGGTGATACTGTATTAAAGATTTTGTTCATGGATAGAGGACAAAGTAAAGAAAGGGCAATGAAGTTGAGAATATATTCATAAGAGAGTATTATCTATATTACTATTCAGAAAAAAATTTTATGCACTTTAAGTTCTGGAATACATGTGCAGAATGTGCAGGATTGTTACACAGATATACATATGCGATGGTGGTTTGCTGCACCCATCAATCCGTAATCTACATTAGATATTTCTCTTAATGCTATCCCTCCCCTTGCCCCCCACACTCCGACAGGCTCAGGTGTGTGATATTAACCTCTCTGTGTCCATATGTTCTCATTGTTCAACTACCACTCATGACTGAGAACATGAGAAGTTTGGTTTTCTGTTCTTGTGTTAGTTTGCCAAGAATGATGGTTTCCAGCTTCATCCATGTCCCTGCAAAGGACATAAACTCACTCTTTTTTATGGCTGCATAGTATTCCATGGTGTATGTGTGCCACATTTTCTTTATCCAGTCTAACTTTGATGAGCATTTAGGTTAGTTCCAAGTCTTTGCTATTTTGACTAGTGCTGCAATAAATATGCATATGCATGTGTCTTTATAGTAGAATTATTTATAATCCTTTGGGTATATACCCAGTAATGGAATTGCCGGGTCAGATGGTATCTCTGGTTCTAGATATTTGAGGAATCACCACACCGTTTTCCACAATGGTTGAACTAATTTACAATCCCACTAACAGTATAAACGTATTCCTGGATATTAGCCTTTTGACAGGTGAATACATTGCAAAAATTTTCTCCCATTCTGTAGATTGATTGTTAACTCTGAGGATAGTTTCTTTTGTTGTGCAGAAGCTCTTTAATTAAATTAAATCCCATTTGTCAATGTTGGCTTTTGCTGCAATTGCTTTTGGAGTTTTGGCATGAAGTCTTTGCCCATGCCTATGTCCTGAATGGTACTGCCTAAGTTTTCTTCTAGGCTTTTCATGGTTTTAGGTCTTACATTTAAATATTTAATCTATCTTGAGTTAACTTTTGTATACGATATAAGGAAGGAGTTCAGTTTCACTTTTCTGCATATGGCTAATCAGTTTTCCCAACACCATTTATTAAATAGGGAATCCTTTCCTCATTGCTTGTTTTTGTCAGGTTTATCAAAGGTCAGATGGTTGCAGATGTGTGGTATTATTTCTGAGGCCTCAGTTATGTTCCACTGATCTATGTATCTGTTTGATACCAGTACCATGCTGTTTTGGTTACTGTAGCCTTGTAGTATAGTTTGAAGTCACGTAGTGTGATGCTTCCAGCTTTGTTCTTTTTGCTTAGGATTGTCTTCACTATACAGGCTCTTTTTCAGTTCCATATGAAATTTAAAGTAGTTTATTCTAATTCTGTGTAGAATGTCATTGGTAGCTTGATGGGAATAACATTGAATATATAAATTACTTTGGTCAGCATGGCCCTTTTCATGATATTGACTCTTCCTAACCATGAGCACAGAATGTTTTTCCATTTGTTTGTGTCCTCTCTTATTTCTGTGAGCAATGGTTTTTAGCTCTCCTTGAAGAGGCCCTTCACATCCCTTGTAAGTTGTATTCTTAGGTATTTTATTCTCTTTGTAGCAACTGTGAATGGAAGTTTTCTCATAATTTGGCTCTGTTTGTCTATTGTTGTTGTATAAGAATGCTTGTGATTTTTGCACATTGATTTTGTATCCTGAGACTAAGCTGAAGTTGCTTATCAGCTTAAGGAGTTTTTAGGCTGAGACTATGCAGTTTTTTTAAAATATACAATCATGTCACCTGCAAATAGATCATTTTACTTCCTCTCTTCCTATCTGAATATGCTTTATTTCTGTCTCTTGCCTGATTGCCCTGGCCAGAACTTCCAATACTATTTTGAATACGAGTGGTGAGAGAGGACATCCTTGTCTGTTCAGGTTTTCAAAGGAAATGCTTCCAGCTTTTGCCAGTTCAGTATGATATTGGCTGTGAGTTTGTCATAAATAGCTCTTAACATTTTGAGATACTTTCCATCAGTACCTAGTTTATTGAGAGTTTTTAACATGAGGGGGTGCTGAATTTTATCGAAGGCCTTTTCTGCATCTATTGAGATAATCATGTGGTTTTTGCACTGGTTCTCTTTTTGTGATGGATTATGTTTATTGACTTACATATGTTTAATCAGCCTTGCATCACAGAGATGAAGCTGACTTGGTCGTGGTGGATAAGCTTTTTAATATGCTGCTGGATTTGGTTTGCCAGAATTTTCTTGAGGATTTTTGCATCAATGTTCATTACGGATATTGGCCTGAAATTTTCTTTTTTTGTTGTGTCTCTGCCAGGTTTTGGTATCAAAATGATGCTGGCCTGATAAAATGAGTTAGGGAGGACTCCTTCTTTTTCTATTTATGGAATTGTTTGAGAAGGAATAGTACCAGCTCCTCTTTGTACCTCTGGTAAGGCTGTGAACCCATCTGGTCCTGGGCTTTTTTTTTTTTAGGTGGTAGGCTACTAATTACTGTCTAAATTTCAGAACTATTCAGGGATTCGACTTCTTTCTGGTTCACTCTTGGGAGGGTGTACGTGTCCAGAAGTTTATACATTTCTTCTAGATTTTTATCCATTTCTTCTGGATTTTCTAGTTTATTTATGTAGAGGTGTTTATAGTATTCTTTGACGGTAGTTTGTATTTCTGTGGGATCAGTAGTGATCTCCCCTTTATCATTTTTTATTGTGTCTCCTTACTTCTTCTCTCTTCTTCTCTATTAGTCTGGCTAGTGATTTTGTGGATCTTCTCAAAAAATCAGCTCCTAGATTCATTGATTTTTGAGGGGTAGGTTTTCATGTCTATCTCCTTCAGTTCTGCCCTGATCTTAGATATTTCTTGTCTTCTGCTAGCTTTTGAATTTGTTTGCTCTTGCTTCTCTAGTTCTTTTAATTGTGATGTTAGAGAGATGATTTTAGATATTTCCTGCTTTTTCCTGTGGGTATTTAGTGCCATAAATTTCCCTTTAAACACTGCTCTAGCTGTGTCCCAGAGATTCTGGTACATCATATCTTTTTTCTCATTGGTTTCAAAGAACTTATTTATTTCTACCTTAATTTCATTATTTACCCACTATTCATTCAGGAGCAGGTTGTTCAGTTTCCATGTAGTTATGCAGTTTTGAGTGAGATTCTTAATTCTGAGTTCTAATTTGACTGCACTGTGGTCTGAGAAAGTGTTTGCTATGATTTCCATTCTTTAGCATTTGCTGAGGAGTGTTTTATTACAAATTTTGTGGTCAATTTTAGAATAAGTGTGATGTGGTGCTGAGAAGAATGTACATGCTATTGATTTGGGGTAGAGAGCTCTGTAGATGTCTATTAGGTCTGCTTGGTCCAGAGATGAGTTCAAGTCCTGAATATCCTTGTTAATTTTCTGTCTCATTGATCTAATATTGACAGTGGGGTGTTAAAGTCTCCCACTATTATTGTGTGGGAGTCTAAGTCTCTTTGTAGGTCTCTAAGAACTTGCTTTATGAATCTAGTGCTCCTGTATTGGGTGCATATATATTTAGGATAGTTAGCTCTTCTTGTTGCATTGATCCCTTTACCATTATGTAATGCCCTTCTTTGTCTCTTTTGATCTTTCTTGGTTTAAAGTCTGTTTTATCAGAGACTAGGATTGCAACCCCTACTGTTTTGCT
>CAUYLG010006376.1:0-20416 GCA_963573385.1 Cacajao melanocephalus | reverse complement strand
TCACTCATCCTCTGTGTTTTCACTGGGAACTGCAATCCAGAGCTATTCCTTTTTGGCCCTCTTGGATTGAAATCCAAATGTCTTCTTTTGAGAAGTTTCTGTTCATGTCCTTTGCCTGCTTTTTAATTTTTTTTTTTTTTTTTTGGTAAATTTGTTTAAGTTTTTTTAGATTATTGATTTTAGCCCTTTGTAAGATTGGTATATTTCAAAAATTTTAAACTATTATGTAGGTTGCCTTTTAAAAATTATAATATTTTATTTTTTTATTGATTGCCATTCTGACTGTCATGAGATGGTATCTCATTGTGGTTTTGATTTGCATTTCTCTAATGACCAGTGATGATGAGCTTTTTTTCATGTTTGGTGACTGCATAAATGTCTTCTTTTGAAAAGTGTCTGTTCATATCCTTCACCTACTTTTTGATGGGGTTGTTTTTTCTTGTAAATTTAAGTTCCTTGTAAATTCTGTATATTAGCCCTTTGTTAGATGGATAGATTGCAAAAATGTTCTCCCATTCTGTAGGTTGCCTGTTCACTCTGATGATAGTTTCTTTTGCTGTGCAGAAGCTCTTTAGTTTAGTTAGATCCCATTTGTCAATTTTGACTTTTGTTGCCATTGCTTTTGGTGTTTTAGTCATGAAATCTTTACCTATATCATACCTCATTTTATCATCCTCACAACCTTGTGATATAACTATGACTGTCCACATATTACAAATGAGGAAACCAAGGACAGTGGTTCTGAACCCTAGCTGAATATTAGAATCATTCAAGGAACTTTTAAAACTTCTGATGCACAGGTACTGCCCCAGACTAATTATGTTAGAATCTCTTGGTGTGTGGCCCAAACGGCAGAATTTTTTTAAATCACCAGATGATTCCAATGCACAGCTAAGGGTAAGAACCATTGCACTAGAGCAATGCTTCTCAAAATGTGGTCCCTGAGCAAGCAACAGCAGAATCTGATAGAAATGCAAATTCTGGCCAGGTGTGGTGGCTCATGCCCATAATCCCAGCACTTTAGGAGGCCAAGGCAGGTGGATCATCTGAGGCCAGGAGTTTGAGACCAGCCTGGCCAACACAGTGAAACCCTGTCTCTACTAAAAATACAAAATTAGCCAGGCGTGGTGGCTGCACACCTGTAATCCCAGCTACTCGGGAGGCTGAGGCAGGAGAATTGCTTGAATTTGGGAGGTGGAGGTTGCAGTGAGCCAAGATCACACCATTGCACTCCAGCCTAGGTGACAAGGGCAAAACTCCTTCTCGAAAAAAGAAAAGAAAAGAAGAGAAAAGCAAAGCAAAGCAGATTCTCAGACTCACCAATGACTCTGGGAATGCGACCCAAGAACCTGGGTTTTTAAGATGCCCGCCAGGTGATTCTGACACACTCTCAAGTTTGAATAAGGGCTTGAAAAGGGCTAATTTGACTCCCTGGAGTTAAGAGCTGGGGAACCCAAGCACACCTTAGGTCCAGGAATAAAATTAGGCTAGGTTCTAAGCAACAGGAATCAATCTGCTAATGGACGTACCAAAGGATAAGAACTGTTTTCAGGCTAGCAACTAGAATACTGAGTCCCCACGACACAGTCTTTCTGACCCTTTTTTAGGAGAGACATCTGCCAAAGGCCCTCTCAGACTGTCAAAACATCCTGGAATACATTTGCCTCAAACTCTGCACCTTGCTCTCCACTCCCTCGCTTCAAACACTAACCTTTCCCATTTGTGCTCTCACCTGAACTGAGTAAATAAGCTTCTAACCACTCTTCTCCCCACCCCTCTCTTCTTGGTATCCAAGATGAGAGTGGCAGGCAAAAGGTTAGTTCTAATGTACCCAAGCAAATGGATACACATCCTAAAACAGGAGGGACTTATGCAGCTGCCCCTCCGGGGCGCATCTCACCTGATTCAGCAACACAGTCGCCCTTTGGTCTAACCCCACCCCTCCTCACCCCCATGTTCCTATTCCTGGAAAATGGAAAATTCCATAGCCAAACATCAAGCAGACACTTCCCAGAATGCAGCTCATCTCCTGTTCTCCTCCTCCCACAGAGATACGTCGGGTCTACAGGATCAAGAAAGGCAAGCCCGGCAGCCACTACTCACTGACCAGAGATCTGGCCCAACATGCTGCAGAAATAATTATCAGTGAGTATACCCAAGACACTGCAGCTCAAGATGGCGAAAGGGCTCTAAACTGAATGACAGGTGTTAACAGTTTTTGGCCCAGTTTTTCCTGTCCTGAATCCTCAACTGAGTTCCAAGGGATGAGAAACGGGGGAACAGCACACCCTACATGAGAGAATGAAAATTTGAGGCACTAGGAAGCAAAAGGTAAGAAACCACTTAAATGTGTGGTAACGCTCCTGAAAGTATGCTGGGGCTCCTCCAAAAGCGCACCTGCCCTCACTCCCCACTTCAACTGATTATGAGCATCTTGCTTGATTGAAAGCAATTCATAATAGTCATTGAGAATTTGTTATTAAGAAAATGCTTAATTAAGCTTAGATTCGTTATTTAAGCTGGTACTCAAGGCTTTGGAAGAAAAGTAGAAATTTAATGTCAAGGTATGGAGGAAGAAAAAAGGATGATTGGAGTCAATTATATCTTTTGACAGACAGGAGACCTGATGAATGTCCCCATCCCTCCAGAGTCCTTGAAGCACCAATGAAGAGAGAGGGCCTGGCAAGACAGCATGTACAGGTACTTGGGAGTTGTCTAGTAACTTGGTGGTTGGAGGGGGCGGGACTAGTTCAGGGCCCAGGGGGAGGTCGGCACTGAGGTTGCTGCCTTTAGAAAGCTAGACAGGCAGGAGGCTGAGGACTGAAAAAGAGAGAATGAGTAATTCTTCATGACCTGCAGGATTTCAAAGATGGCAAGCTGCCAGCCTGGACTGCCAGTGAAGGCCAGAATTGTGCTGTAGCTCTGAACCCACAGCTCCTCTTCCCCTGGCCCATGAGAATTTCAGCTGGAGAGACAGCATGCCCTCGTAAGTGAAGTACTGCCACTTTAAGACATGGAGTCATCTTTCTCATTTGGAGTGATCCTTGCTGTCCTGGCCTCCCTCATCATTGCTACTAACACACTAGTGGCTGTGGCTGTGCTGCTGCTGATTCACAAGAATGATGCTGTCAATCTCTGCTTCACCTTGAATCTGGCTGTGGCCGACACCTTGATTGGCATGGCCATCTCTGGCCTAGTCACAGAACAGCTCTCCAGCTCTTCTCAGCCCACACAGAAGACCCTGTGCAGCCTGCGAATGGCATTTGTCACTTCCTCCGCAGCTGCCTCTGTCCTCACGGTCATGCTGATCACCTTTGACAGGTACCTTGCCGTCAAGCAGCCCCTCCGCTACATGAAGATCATGAGTGGGTTTGTGGCCGGGGCCTGCATTGCTGGGCTGTGGTTGGTGTCTTACTTCATTGGCTTCCTCCCAATCGGAGTCCCCATGTTTCAGCAGACCCCCTACAAAGAGCCCTGCACCTTCTTTGCTGTATTTCACCCTCGCTTCGTGCTGACCCTCTCCTGCGTTGGCTTCTTCCCAGCCATGCTCCTCTTTGTTTTCTTCTACTGCGACATGCTCAAGATTGCCTCCATGCACACCCAGCAAATCCGAAAGATGGAACATGCAGGAGCCATGGCTGGAGGTTATCGACCCCCACGGACTCCCAGCGACTTCAAAGCTCTCCGCACTGTGTCTGTTCTCATTGGGAGCTTCACTCTATCCTGGGCCCCCTTCCTTATCACTGGCATTGTGCAGGTGGCCTGCCAGGAGTGTCACCTCTACCCAGTGCTGGAACAGTACCTGTGGCTGCTCGGTGTGGGCAACTCCCTGCTCAACCCACTCATCTATGCCTATTGGCAGAAAGAGGTGCGACTACAGCTCTACCACATGGCCCTGGGAGTGAAGAAGGTGCTCGCCTCATTCCTCCTCTTTCTCTTGGCCAGGAATGGTGGCCTAGAGAAGCCCAGGGAAAGTTCCTGTCACATCGTCACTATCTCCAATTCAGGGTTTGATGGCTAAGACGGTAAGGGCAGAGAAGTTTCAAAGTGCCTTTCTCCTCCCCACTCTGGAGTCCCAACTAGATCAGCAGGAGAGAGGGGATGAGAGCACTTGCTTAAGGCAATTGACCCCTGTCCCAGCATCCCCCATGCCCAGACTGAGAAGTAACTGAGGCAGGGTCCTGACTTTCTTCTATAATCAGTTTCCCCATTTTCAAATCTCCACTCCACCCTGTCCTTCTTTTGAAATAAGCCTGTCTCTCATGTACAGGCATACTTATTTAAAGCAAGAAATGTACTGCTAAAAAGATACTTATAGATCAAATTCTATTTTTGAACATACCAGAGCAGCACTGTCCAACAGAAATATAATGTGAGCCACACATATAATTTTAAATGTTCTAGTAACCATGTTATAAAGGTAAAAAGAAACAGGCAAAACTAATGTTTTATTTAACCCAATGTAACCAAAATATCGTTTTCAACATGTCATCAACATAAAAATTATGCTGATATAGTTTTCATACTAAGTCCTTGAAATCTGGTGTGTGTTTTGCCTTTACAAAAATCTCGATTTAAACTGGCCATATTTCAAATGCTCATAGTCACTTGTGGCTACTGACTCCCATACTGGACAGCACAAGAGAAATGCGTCTCTGTTCTTTTTAACTGTTTACTAGAGTGATTGACTACAGGAATTGCTTTGGTAAGGTAAGGAGTCCCTCCTCCTCCTGCCCTCACTGATATGAATCAGAGATTTTATATGGTGAGTGTGCCTAAAAGGTAGAAACCTCAATTCGTCTAAAGCTTGTCTTTTCCCACACCTCATGATATTCAAAATAGGCTACTTCCCAAATAATTTACTATCTTGTGATTATTTCTTCTGTTACTGGTCCCAATCCACCACCTTTTAACTCTCTGGTGCCCCTTCCCTTAAGATGGCCTCATATGTCACTTGTAGCGGCTTGTTAATGACAATGCTGGATCACAAATTCTGAGGCACTGGGAGGGAAGAGAGCAAGAAAAAAGGTGGGTACCAAGGCAAGCACAGCCAAGCTCTCCAGCCTGAAGCCACTGCTCCTCAGGGCTCCTTCCACTTACTACCAAATTTGCATTTTCGTAAGAAACTCAGTTGCACAGGAGACCAGCTGAGGAGAAGGTGCCTCATCCTCCTTTCTGTAGGGTACAGAAAATGACAAGGTTGGCAGATGGGAATTATGCTCAGTTTCCCTCTGGGCAACCTGGCAGCAAAAATTCAAGAACAGAATGGGGAAGACATTCAGGAACCACTCTCTGCCTTCCTGAGCTTCCCTGTAACCCTCTCCAAAACCTCCTGGTCTCCAAAGTGGATTGCTAGAGAGTTTGGCTTTAAAGATCCTAAACTGTAATATCACCCCAGAAAGCTGCCGAGTTGACAACAAAAGAGGGCAAGAAGAAACCAAAACAGTATGGATTAACTTGTTTGGGATTTGGTACTGAAACAACCTTAGGTTGGTTAATCCGTAAATATCCCTAAATTAATGGCCTGAGGATGCATTTGAATCCAACATGTAATGGCTAATTCCAAGAGGCCCTTGAAAATGTTCATTCTAATTGCAAACTAGAATGTTTAGACCTGGGTGGAATCCAGCCAGCCTCCTTTCAAAGGATGTCACCACACCATTATGCTTTGCACTCGGGTTTTCTTAATTCCCCAAATTAATCTAAATTAATCTAAGACTAACTTAGATTAATCCTAGTTAATCTAACACTAACTTAGATTAACTCCCAGCTTTCTTTCCTCAGTCATTCAGAGGATAATGATCATCCCTTGCAGTTTCCCTACTCTTGAAAATTCCCTTCTCCCTACCTTCACCCTATATCTTCTTCAGCCCAAATGGTCTGTTTCTCATTGATCTATTCTACTACATACACATCAACACACCTTTGGTAAATTTTTTGCAGTTGCTTTGCTTATCAGTCTGTCCCAGAGGAGAAACATGCTTGCTTTCACCATAGCAAGCACTGTCTTCCTACAACTGAAGTTTTTGGCTCTCAAGTGGATGATGGAACCCAATATGCCTTGAAATGCTGAGCATCCAGCAAGTACCAGGCCAGCAATAAAGCACATCCTTGGATTGTATTATGAGTTACTGGGAACGAGGTAAAATATGAATAACTGGATTTTGGACAAAATTGAAAGCAGGCTCTAACCAATGCCCTCCTTTTTTTTTTCTCCATTTTTCTCTCTGCTAGTGCATTGATCTTGAACCAATGCCCTCCTTACTGGTGGTTCAAAGCTTACATCCTGGCCTTGCCACAAAGGACTGATCTTGCCAAGGTAATATAAGCAGAGTGGAATGAAAATTAAAGTTAATTCTGAAGCCAAGGTCCTTTTAGAAAAGAAAAAAAGTAAATTAGCCTGATTTAATCATTCCACACTAAACATATATCAACATCATATTGTACCTAATATACACAATTATTTGTCAATTAAAAATAAAATATTTTTTAATACGAAAAGCAATAGGGGAAGCGAGGCCAGGTGATCAGTGTGGTATTAGGTTCAATCTAAGAAACTCTGCTATCCCTGGGAGTCAGTATGTGCAGTGAAAATATCACAGGTCTTGAAATCCAACAGATCAGCGCTCAAACGATGATTCAATCATTTAAATTCTCAAAGCTAGATCCCTCATTCATAAAACTGGGGTAATAATGCCTACTTTACATGGTTATATTGAGGATTAACTCAGATAATGTACATGAAAATATCTAGTAAACTACAGCACATTGTTAGTGCTCAAAAATGTCAGTTATCTTCCTCTCCCTAAAACACCCTGAACTAAACAGTCAGTTGACCCATTTAAGGGGGTCCATGATATTCAGATATTATGACATACAGGACAAGGACAATTGGACTCAGAACTGTAAATTCCTCAACCCCTGAATAAGATTTTTTAAAATGAGTGATGAGAGGCGATTCAGGTTGAAGACGACAATAAATCTAACACCTTAGCAGTATCAAGACAGAGCAGATACAAACAAGGCACTGGCACTAGTATGACACAATTGGATTTAAGAGTAACCACAATTAAAAACACTGTGTTTAATAAGCCACCAAGAGAAGAGATACAGGATGCTATGCAAAAGTCTAATGGCTTTGATGCAGGCTCCTTCACAGACAATGGAATGTACTGGAAACATTTAGATTTCATTCACACATCTAATGTTGTCTCCTGATGGGCTTACAAAGAAGCCAGACTCAGTTCAGCAAGGTGATCAAAACATCCAAGATATTAAGACCTTGTAGGATAGAATGTAGGTCCATCAGTCCCATTTATTATTTCCATGAACAGCTTATTGTAAATTTGTGTTTTTGTTTTAAGAGACAGACTCTCCCTCTATCACCCAGGCTAGAGTGCAGTGGTGTGATCATGGCTTACTGTAGCTTCAAATTTCCAGACTCAAGCAATCCTTCCACCTCAGCTTCCTAACTGGGACCACAGGCATATGCCACCATGTCCAGCTAATTTACTTATTTATTGTAGAGACAGGGTCACCCTATGTTGTTCATAATGGTCTTGAGTTATCTTCCCACCTCAGCCTCTCAAAGTGCTGTGATTACAGGAGTAAGCCACTGTACCAGGCTCAATTTGTAATAAAAATTATAACATGACCAAGTTTTATATTAATTCCCTTGGTAGGAAAGGTTATACACATCAACACCTCAGTTTCAGAGGCCTATTCTCAAAGAACATAAGGACGCTATAGCCCTCTATACAAAGGTGTTTTAAGTGGTTTCACAAGTGTTAGAGGCAGGTTGCCCTGATCAACACTCTCCTGTTTGTCCATATGGCCAGTGTCAACCAGAGGTAGCCTTGGGATATCTTCTCCCTAGAAGGAAAAGTGTTAACTGGTTCAAATGGGAATTGAACTCATGACCTTGATTTCATTCTCACCATGCTCACTCACTGGGCAAACTGAATAGAGACCAGTGAAAACAGCAGGCACAAGATACTTAAGGACACACATAGAATCAGCAGAAACAAAAGCAGCAATGGACCCAATGACAGACTCCAGTGACTACAACTCCTCGGCTACTGTCAGTCACTCAGTTTTGTGGCTCCTTTGGTACTTTCCATGTCATCCTTCAAACTGCTGACTGGTCTGGAATTTTCTCCTTTTAATTAACAAATCTTCACTTGTTATTTCTGCAATCTTATAAATTCAATGGTGGTACCTACATATGCCAACTGTCATTCATTCATTCGTCTGTCTGTCCATCCACCTACCTATCTCACAAACATTTATTGAGAGCTATGTGCTAAAATTGCTCCAATTTTACTAGGATATCTTCTAGAGGTATAGATTGGTGTATAAATGATGTTTACTATTCTTTTACAATTATAAAAACAACTTTTGTTCGTTTAAAAATTTTTGAAAACAGGAAATCAAAGGTACCCATAATTGTACTATCTAGAGACGACCACTGTTATTCTCCTTTATCTGCTTTTTTCACTTAACATTATATTGTGTATATTTTCCTATGTCATCAAGACTTTTTCACAAAACACAACTTGTAATGGTTACATGCTTTTTCAACAAATGATATATTTTAACTATTTCCCTATAGCTGTGCTAATAAATTTTAGGTTATTTCTAATTTGTTATAATACCGCTATAAATATCCTTGCGTATAAATCATTGGCATGTCTCTGTCCCATTCCTTAGGATAAATTCTCCAAGCAGTATTAGTAGATCAAGGAGCATTAAATATTTATAAGAATTTTCATTCACATTTGTGCTGGCATTTCTTGATACTTCCCTGAGATATCTGCTAAGTCATAAGTGAGCCATAAATGAACAGACCACACTGATATGAACACCCCAAAGAGATAAAAGCACATGGCTTCCTGAAAGAATAAACCATACTAAGAAGTTAATCAGTTGCTTTTTTTTTTTTTTTTTTTTTTTTTTTTTTTTTTTTTTACGGAAGGAAACTTGCTGATACACCCTACTACTAGGGTTCATCTGCCTTCTGCAAAATCAGAAATCTGGACTAACAGAACACAGTAGTTTAAGAATGCCCCTCACAGAGGACAACCCCATCATCAATACAGTGCAGTGTCATATCCAGATATAGATTTCAGTGTGGCTCTTAAAATTTTTGGACATAGTTGTTCCATAAAATGCTAAGTAGACATGAGAATAAGAAACATTTTCACACAGCTAGGAAGCAGTTCCTGAATCTGCTGAATGAAGCCTTGAAGCCATAGTCTTGCAGTTTGCTGAAAGGCCAAGATATATTGCACCTAATGGATCAACCATGGCAGGCTAAAGTGCATGAGAGCTTCACATGCTACTACTCAGCCATATGTTCCCTGGATTTACAAGCTGTTGGGACCATAATTAGCCACTGGGCTCAAAGAGCCCTCTCATGAGGAGTCCTAGAAACGACCGATGCAGCTGCTAAGAGTCTAAGAGTCTGTTTTAATGCACAAAGCGGTTCCTGTTTCTTTCAAAACCCCTTGTACACAATGGGGCAGACAGGATTCATTTGCTACCAAGCACTGGGAAACTAAATCCCTGTAGGGCCAAGAGCCTGAGGGGCTCTCCTCATCTGTTTAGGTTTGTTTTTATTTGGTGAATACTTCCCAACAATCCCATGATTGAATCACGGTTCCCATTTACCATAATATATCCATATCAGTTCCAGTCTGTCTCAATTGTGTTGACATTAAGCCACTAAAAAGCTGATAAACTTGCTGAGATAACAGTCACAGGCCCAGTAAAATGCCATGCTAACAAAACTGTTCAATGTGCTTTTACCCACCAACCCCTCCTTAGTATTTTTGCAGATGTGTCCATTGAGCCATTCAACAAATATGAAAGCATTTCCTATAGAAAAGCAAATAGGTATCTTATCATCTCAGAAGTGGTTTAAAAAATGGTGAAAAAAACTAAACCAAGAAATTATAGCTGAATGGCTCTGAGCTTATTTCAAATGTGAAAAGAGTGATAATCCAAACATTTCTTATGCAAAATTCCAACCACCACTTTAATATTACCAGTTCCCTTAGTAATCTTACACAATTAAAGTGTTAAATGGTTTTTTTCTTATTTACAAAATAAATGGGAGAGACAAGGATACATGAAGTGTTTATAGTAAGTAAAGCATAGCCCAAAATACAACTGAGTTCTGATGTTGAGACACCGAATAGAGAGAAAAAATATCCCTTACATGAAACCTCAGAAATAAAAATTACTGGCTGGGTGTGGTGGCTCACGCCTGTAATCCTAGCACTTTGAGAGGCCAAGATGGGTGGATCACCTGAGGTCAGGAGTTCGAGACCAGCCTGGCTAACATGATGAAACCCCGTCTCTACTAAAAATATAAAAATTAGGCGAGTGTGGTGGTGCATGCCTGTAATCCCAGTTACTTGGGAGGCTGAGTGAGACAGGAGAATCACTTGAACTCAGGAGGCGAAGGTTGCAGTGAGCCAAGATCACACCACTGCACTCCAGCCTGGGAAACAGAGGAAGACTCCATCTCAAAAAAAAAAAAAAATTATTGAGGAATGGCCATTCTAAGAAAGGAAATTTATTTTTTAAAACCCAGCAATCTTACTACTTTAACTTACATGCAGTATCCTGACTAGGCTAGACTAATAAAAACATTACCCCTTAAGTGACATGCTTTAGTGAATAGAGATTAATTTATAATCAGGTTCATAGTAATCATTCCTCCTATAAATTTGTTTATAACAAAATTCTTCTTTCCATTGGAGGAGAGAGGGTGGAAAGCCTATCCCCCTCTCCAAATTACTACATTTCAAACTACTGGCATCTGTATCAATAATTCCATATTCTTCAATAAATGGTCTTACATACAACAGGAACAAGTTCACGTTGTTCTGGTGTGCCATCTCTGACTGCAAGACTCTCTTTTTGAACCCTGTTGTGCTACCCCTGGTGAACTGTCCTCAGACTGGAGGAAGAAGGGGTGGAGTAGTGATGAAGGAGGTCATGAAGAAGAAAAGCCAACAAAGGGAAGAGGGAGAAGCGGGAGAAAGTAGAAAAGGGGAAATGATGTATTTGCAGTCACAGGTCACCAGGAAAATAATCTAAATCCAGTATTACTGTTAAGTGTCCAAGAGTGACCAACCACAAAAACTACTGCTCTTCTTTCTCCCAGGGCACTATAAAGATAAGGGAATTAATGAAATCAATATACTTTACTGCTCACCTGCCATAAACTTTAAGTGACTCTGGACAAGGTACAGTCAGGACACCTCTAACATAGTGATTCTAAGTATGGGATCCTGAGCCAGACTGCCTGGGCTAGAATCCTGACTCTGCCATTTTCTAGAGGCAAAAGTATTTCACCTTTCTCTGCCTCAGTTTCTCATCTGAAAAAATAGAACTGTACCTACTCTCATAAGGCTGCTTGTAAGGATGCAGACAGAGTATAAACACAACATACTTAAAAAATAGTACCTAGCATGTAATAAAACCCATATTCCATATTAGCTATTAATTATTAATAGCTAATAATTATTAAGCTACTAATAATTAATAATTAGATATTATTATCTGAGTTGTTTCATTCTCCAGCCTCTCAAAAAAAGGAGAAAAAAATTGAAAGTTTTTACATCTTACAACCTACAGATTTTGGTTATCGCTTTATCCCTTCAAATATGACTTGCTAGGGGAAAGGATGTGGGTTGTGAGAGACAGCAAGCAGAGTTAAGGATGACTTCAAGGTCCGAGCCACTAAAAGGGTTTTTAGGGACAAATCCAGAATTTTGTTTTGTGACGTGTCTTTTAAACTTTTTTAGAGACAGGGTCTTGTTACATTGTCCAGGCTGGCCTTGAGCTCATGGGCTCAAGTGATCCTCCTGCCTCTGCCTCCTGAGTAGCTGAGACTACAGATGTGTGTCACTGAGCCCAACTTGTGCCTATTAGACTTTAAGAATGAGGTAGAGTAAGTAGTGGGACATAGAAGTATGGAGTTCAGGGGAGAAGCAGGGGCTGAGGAAGTCACCAGCAGATATATGGTACTAAAACCATGGCAACACTGCGCTGCTAGTTGCTCATACCTTGAAGTAATCCTTAACATACAGTCATTTTCCTAATAATTCAAAATTTAATTTTTTTTTGAGATGGAGTCTTGCTCTTATTGCCCAGACTGGAGTGCAATGGGCGCGACCTCAGCTCACCGCAACCTCTGCCTCCTGGGTTCAAGCAATTCTCCTGCCTCAGTCTCCCTAGTAGCTGGGATTACAGGCACATGCCACCATGCTCAGCTAATCAAATTTTAATTCAGTTTAAATTCCATGGTATCTGTTGAACCTTTCCTATGTTTTCGGCATTTAATCAGATCCTTTGGATACAGATCAATTCATTTACTCGTTTAACGAGTGTGTTAAGTGCACATAACTGTATAAAGCACTAAGAACCCGGTAGTGAACAAAACTGACATAATCCCTACTTTTATGGAGCCCCAATGATGGGAGATACAGAAATTAATTAAATAATCACACAAATATAATACATAGATATAAATCCTGATATGTGGTATACCAAATTACAATGAGGAAAGTTATTTAGATTGGGGGAGAGGAAATCACTGGAAGGTTTTTCAGAAGGAATAATAGTATTTAGGTTGAGGTGAATTAAAGCCATTTTGCAACATATATAAACCCCTCAAGAAACTATTTTCAGGCCAGTTGCAGTGGCTCACACTGTAATCTCAGCACTTTGGGAGGTGGAGGCAGGTGGATCACCTGAGGTCAGGAGTTTGAGACCAGCCTGGCCAGCATAGTGAAACTGCATCTCTATTAAAAATACAAAAAATTAGCCAGGCGTATTGGTGGGCACCTGTAATCCCAGCTACTCAGGAGGCTGAGGCAGGATAATCACTTGAACCCGGGAGGCGGAGGTTGCAGTGAGCCGAGATCGCGCCACTGCATTCCAGCCTGGTTGACAAAAAGAAATTATTTCAGCCAGTACCATTGTGAAAAAAAAATGGCTTCCCTTTTGCTAATTTGGGGATGAGTAGGGTATCTGATGGGTATAGTAAATGTTTTAAAAACAAGTAATATAAGCAATAAGATACCACTACACATCTATCAGAAGGGCCAAAATCTAAACCCATGATAGCACCAAAAGCTGGAGAAGATGTGGAGCAACAATAACTCTCATTCATTGCTGCTGGGAATGCAAAATGGTGCAGCCACTTCAGAAGACAGTTTGGGTGTTTCTTACAAAACTAAACATACTCTTATTGTACCAATGGTGCTCCTTGGCATTATATTTATCCAAATGAATTGAAAATGTCTACATAAAAACCTACACGCAAATATTTATAGCAGTTTGATTCATAATTGTCAAAACTTGGAAGCAACCAAGATGTCCTTCAGCAGGTGAATGAATAAACTGGTACATCCAGACAATGGAATATTATTCACCACTAAAATGAAATGAGCTATCACCATGAAAAGACATGGAGGAAACTTAAATGCATATAAGTAAGTTTTTAAAAAGCCAATCTGAAAAGTATGATCCCAACCACATGACATTCTGGAAAAGGCAAAACCATGGAGACAGTAAAAAGCCTCAGTGGTTGCCAGAGGTTAGGGGAGAGGAAGGCATAAATAAGAGGAACACAGAGGATTTTTAGGGCCATGAAACCATTCTGTATGATTCTATAATGATAGACACATATTATACATTTGTCAAAATGTAGAATGCCTTATCCTCATGGTAATATCTACTCTTCCTCTGTCTCAGCTCAAGTGTTATTTCTGCTATGAAGCCTTTGGCAAATCCTCTAGGTAAGGCTGTTCCTCCTCTGTGCTCCCACACAGCCTTTTGCTCATCTCTCACATGTACTTAGTACCCACTGTAATTACTGATTCACAAATCTCTTCTTCCACTGTAATGTGAGCTGAAAAACAGAGAATATGTCTTAGTCACTTTATAGTCCCAGAATCTAGACTTAATAGATACATAATAAATGTTGAACAAATTAATGAATGGATAAAGATGAAGAACTATTCATTCCACAAATATCTGAGTACCTACAATGAGCCAGGTTCTGTTCCAGTACAAAAAAAAGTAGCCAGAACTTTGTACCTACAAGATGATTAGAACCCTGGGAGCAGGGTTCTATTTTAAACCTCTTTAAGCATTTTACCTGTAGAAACTTCCAAATGAATCACTTGCTTGTTTATTCATGTTTAAGAAAGAACCACCTGCCCAACATTTTGTAGTGGCATTACGACAATGAATGGCATTGGGAACACACAATGCACTCATTCTTATCTCATAAAAGTGCACTTTAAGAGTCCAGTCTCAATTTCACAGTCATCTTCTCTTTATTACTTTCTGGAGAATGCAACTTTAAGAGTTGGCAAAGGAGAAAATAGTAAATGAAGACAAATCCAGAGTGATTCTGCCAATAAATACTTTAATGAGAACCGAGGTCTGTAACACAAATAACAATAACCACCCTGGCCTATGCCTTCTGCTGTAGCCCAAGTCTGGGGCTAACCAATTACATTTAACCACGTTTGGAAAGCAGGCCATTTTCAAGGTCACCCATCAGTATCCATCTTCATAGAAGATACCAATCTGGGGCCAGAGTCTCAATGTTAACACTTTCTCTCACAGAAAAGTTAACATGGTAACACAAACATAGAAATAACTGAACCACCTACTGTTCTTCCATCAGGAGGCCCTTAGGAGACCAACGGTTTGGTAAACACTTACAACTTTGTTAAAATACATTAGAACATGGGAAAAGGGAAAGGGGAAAAGGAGTAGAAACGCTGGCAGGGCTGGGCTCACATAATTCAGTCCTTAGATCTGAAGCCTCTTGAGCTGCTCGTACGTAATAAAAAACTGAGGAGTAAATCAAGGAAGATCACCAGGTTGATATTGAAAGCCAAAGCCAGTTCTAATATTGTGCATTGCATTCTCCTAAATTAAGGTAGTCTATGCTATTCTAAGCTGCATTTGCTTTAAAATCTTTTTTAAAATGCCATCTGTCAAATCAAGCATGCATTGAGTGCCTACCATGTGCCCATTTAGATCACTGGCATCGAACAATATAAACAGAATAAAACTCTAATATATATATAGTCTTCAGGGGCAAACAGGACAGACAGACACACACACACACACACACACACACACACACACACACACAGAGTAACCAAGAACATCAATGACAACATATAATTAGATGATCAGAGTGATTCCAAGAGGGAAAGAGATATTCTCTCTCAGTCTACAGACCCCACAAGGGCAGGAAATTACTTTCCAACCCTGCAGTGCTCACCATTATACACACACCACCACACACAGTATCCAATACATGGCTCTGCACTTAGGAGGCACTCAAACACAACTGAAGGAGACATATTCACCCATGAAGAAAGAAGCCTACTTGACTGTGGATTCCTTCACTCTTTGAAAGTTTTCTGTCCTGTTTTTATTTCCCAGCTATTTTGGTCCTATAGTTAGGGGTGGGAAATCTGGACCACCTCAGCATGGACTTTCCAGTAGGCTTCTTCCATGAGAGTTTCTAAAAACTTCATAGCTCCTTCTGGATTGGCTGCACTTGTTGTCATTTTGTTTTAAAGAGGAAAGTCTGACATACCTTTTTTATTCTCTTTAGTTGGTATTGGCCTCCAATTGAAAGCTCTTTCTCTACTTAATTCCATTTTCAAGGGTCACCAATGGGATGCTTGAATTTCTCGCTAGCCTAAAAGACGTTAAGAATCAAATTTTCCTTCCCATTGCCTAGAATTATCTGAGAGCTTGAAGCACTTGCTTTCATTCTCTCAAAGGATACAATGATGTTCCAGGGTCCAAGGCGAAGCCAGTTTGGCCAAAATCCTTTATAGAGTGCAAAAAAGCCCTCGTGTTTCCACATCTGAAGGAAAGATATAACCAAAAACAGAGTGAATTCACCTTTCTCTACATTGAACATCATCTTCCACTCCCACCCCAGAGCAACTTATGGCTCCATGAATAGTCTTTTCTCTAAAGGTCCGTTTTAAATTCATCTATAGTCAAAATCCATCCACCCACTTAATCAACAAATATTTACCTACTATACATATGCAAAGCACCATTCTTGATGTTGAGAATATACTTAATAAACAAGACATAACAAGTGTCTATGGTAGCCAGCCTCCAAGATGGCCCCCAATGAACCCTACCTCCAGTTATTTGTACCATTGTGTAGCCCCCACCCCACAGTATTCGGTCTGTATCACCAACAGAATATGGTAGTAGTGAACATATGTCACTTCCATTGCTAGGTTATAAAATACATTTTATATATAATAAAGCATCTGCCTTGTTTTCTCTTGGATTCATTCACTCTAGAGGAAACCATCTGCTATGTCATGAAGAGAGACCTACATGGCGAGGAACTGAGGGCTCCAGCCAACAGCTGCATGAGTGATCATTGAAGCAGCTATCCCAGTCTGTCAAGCCTTTAGATGGCAGCAACCCTAGCTGATATATGAACTACAACCTCAGGAGACAGCCTAAGCTAGAATCAACTCAGCTAAGCTGCTTTGCAATCCCTGGACCACAGAAACTGCAAAATAACAAAGGTTTTAGAGAAATTTGTTACACAGCATTAAGTAAACTATATAATCTCTACCCTCATGGAGTATATATTCTAGTGGGGCTGACAAATACACAAATTGATATATATTATATCCAAAAATGATAAGTGCTACAAAGAAAACTAACATAGGATAAGAAAACAGAAAGTTGGGCAAGTCACTATTCTTCTCTGAGTCTTTTTCATCATTATAAATTCTATATAATGCCATGGCCTACCTCATGTGAATGCTTTGAGGATCACATGAAGAACAATGTGAAGTGTTTTGAGTTTTGGTTTCCTACTTTATACAAGGGTCTTATATACATGCATATGAGAATTAAATGATAAATTATGCATAAAACTTGTAAACTGGTGGCATGTGCTGAATTTAGCCAGCAGGAACAGTTCATATATAATGGATAAATTTCTATTAAGTAACTACAGTGTGTTAGGCATTGTGTTAGACATTGAAAAACGTTATTTGCTTTTCCAATAGTGAAGTGAAACCCACCACAATTCAAAAAACAAAAAAGATATATTTGGATAAGACAATAATATGAGAAGCCAGAGCTGTAAATATCCTTTACCCCATTCTGTACATTAAGTATACTAGAGATAATTATCCTTACTAACCACTTTTGGGAACAAATAGTAAAATAATAAGCACAATATTTATGAAGATATAGTGGTAATATGTTTCCCCCAATGGATCTTCAGCAAATAGTAAAGGTCTGAAACCAAAACTGATGTTGGAAAATTGTTAAAGTCACTCCAAATAAAGCCCAGATGTGAATAACCTAGAACTGAGACTCTTAAATGACAAGGGTCCTCTGAGAGACCATCAAATCTCATAATATCTTACCTGGACTACTGCCATAGACTTTTAATTGGTCTAAAATCTCTACCTAGAAGCTAGAAAAATCTTTTAAAATTATAAATCAGATCATATCACTTCCTACTTAAAGCTCTCAAATACCCTCCTGGTGGATTTCATTCTCATTGCAAATCCTCTGCAAAGACCTATATAATCCTACATGATTTAGCTGCTGCCTCTCTCTCCAGTTTCATCTCCTACTAGTTTCTCCTTCATTCACCACACACTCAACCACACTAGTTTTCTTTCTAATCCTTGAATATGTCCAGCTTATTTCCAACTCAGACCTTTAGTAACCTGTTCCCTCTTTATACAATGCTTTTCTCCCAGCTCTCATGGCCAACTCATCATTATTCAGATCTCAGCTCAAATGTCACCTCCTCAGAGGCTTTTCTTGACCATCATTGCTGAAGTAGTTCCCCATTATTGAATCACTATTTCAATATGCTATTATTTTCTGCATAACATCTATTTCTGTCTAAAATTTTACTGTGTATCATGTGTTTATTGTATCTTCCTCAACTAGAATGTAATCTCCAAGAGAGATTACCATTGTGTCACCACCACCTAACATAGTGTGTGGCACAAGAAATTTTCCCATTAGTATTTGTTGAAGAGTTGAACACAAAAACAATAAGGGTCTCTAACACTCCTGTGAGCCATCTGGATCTTTTTTTTTTTATTAAGAAACATGGTCTTGCTCTGTCGCCTAGGCTGGAGTGCGGTGGCATGCCTACGTAGCTCACTGTAGCCTCAAACTCTGGCTCAAGTGATCCTCCCGAGTAGCTAGGACTACAGGATGCAAGCCACAGTACCCAGCTTAAATCTTTATAAATTTCTAAAAAGTGACCAATTTCTTCACAATGTTAGAAATGAGAGGCACTTTTTGGCATGAGGCAGTTGTGTGAAAACAAAGAACTTCTGTAGTTAAGCACAGACAAAATAATAAAGTATGATGCTATTACATATAATGGCAATATAGAACAAAGTCGTTTTTAAAAATTACTGCTGTTAAAAAATGACTTTGCTACTGAAAATTTTTAATAGCAAGTAAGTAAATGAGTGAGTAAATCTAAGTAATTAAAGGTTACTGCAAACATAAAACATGTTTCTGAAGATTCAACACAGCATAGTGGTTATAAGTACAAACTTTGGAATCAGACAGACTGTGGATTAAGTCTCAGATCTGCCTCTTATTAGCTGTATAATCTTGTGTAAGTTATTAGCTACTCCGAACCTAAGTTTCCTCCTTTCAAAAATGGGAAAGATATTATCTAATCCACAGGGTTGCTGTGAGAGTTAAAGGATATATTCTATGTACAGTACCTGGGACAGAATAAGCATTCAGTAAACATTAGCCATTACTATATTATTGTATAGCAAATCTTTTAGCCAATCTTCTTGAAATAGTGCTTTATACTTGTCTATTTATCACTACTTACTGTGTTTATCTATCTCCTTCTATTAGAATCTAAGTGTCATGAAGACAGGGACATTTTTGTTTACTAATATATCCTCAACAACCTGGAACAATGCCTAGTACATAAGACACAAACATTTATTTCTTTTTAGGGAGTGGGGGAGCACTTCAAGAGTCAGCTTAATATTTTTCTTTTTTATTATTTGAATGAACGATCAAACATACTCCTCAATGCATAGCAATTGGCTTTTGCAAACACCAATTCACCAAACCTTCTCTCAGAAATATTAAATCCAATAGACACTTTACACTCTTTATCATATCAGATTTGTATTCCATGTGACATTAAGTATCCACTCATTCCTTCTTAAAACTCATTAGGAGAGAGGATCCAAGATGGCCGAATTGGAACAGCTCCAGAGTACAGATCCCAGCAAGAACAATACAGAGGGTGAGTGCTCACCACATTTCCAAACAAGTTTTCACTGCCCACAGAGACCAGGAGATTCCCGGGCCGAAAAGTGCCATGAGTTTTCAGCACGGCTGGTGCCACAGGTTGGCACACAGAAACTCACACAAATCTGGGTGGCTGTTTCAACTGGCGGCTGTTTCAACTGGCGCCTGGAACGCCTGGGAGACACAGCCACCCACTCAACTGAAAGGGAGGGGGCAGAGACAGGGAGCCAGGCGATCTGGCTCTGTGGATACCACCCCCACACAACAAGCAATCTGAAATGCTCTGGATTGAGAGTTTCCCAGCAAGCGCAGCTGGACCTGGGACGGTCCAGCTCACTAGGGGGAAGGGCGTCCGCCACTACCCAGGCAGTACACCACTACCAAGGCAGTTCACACAGCAGCTGGGCAGAGCCTGCAGCAGTTCAGCAACACCTCTGCTGGCAGACTGTGACAAGACTACTCCATGCTAGGTAGGGCATCTCTGAAAAAAGGCAGCAGCACCTCAGGAACTTATAAATAAAGCCAACCTTCCTAGGACAGAGCACGTGGGAAAAGAAGCGGTTATGAGTTCTGCTGCAGCAGACTTAAAGGTACCTGCCCAGCAGCTCTGCACAGAACAACGGAGCTCCCAGCACAATGCCTGAGCTCCTATAAGGGACAGACTGTCTCCTCAAGCAGCTCCCCGACCCCCGTATACCCAAAGAGACACCTCATAAAGGAGAGCTCAGGCTGACATCCAGTGGGTACCCTTCTGGGATGAAGATAACAGAAGAAGAAACCGGCAGCAACCCTTACTGTTCTGCAGCCCTCGCAGGTGATCCCCGGGCAAGCAGGGTCTGGAGTGGACCTCCAGCAGTCTTGCAGCAGAGGGGCCTGACTGTTAGAAGGAAAACTAAGAAACAGAAAGAAATAGCTTCAACATCAACAAAAAGGATATCCACTTAGAGACCCCATCCGAAAGTCACCAACTACAAAGACCACAGGTAGATAAAGCCACTAAGATGGGAAGAAACCAGTGCAAAAAGGATGGAAACACCAAAAGCCAGAACACCTCTCCTCC